>CM065118.1:11512500-11750000 GCA_033026305.1 Cirrhinus molitorella | reverse complement strand
TTGTCATTTTGCAGTGAGAAAACAAGCAAATGTGCTGATATACAATATCAATCTCACATTCTTCCCGTCACACTCTCTCTCTCTCTCAAAGCTGTGAGTCGTTCTTGTGGATATGGTTTTGGAAGGGAGCTCCGAAGCTCTTTGCCCTCCTCCGTCCCTGGAGCTGCGCCCATCATGCAACAAGAACCAGCCGTCTCCTCCTCTGGGCTCAGGATCTCAGTCCCATGATGCTCTCTGCCCTGAGGACAAGGAGCCCATAAAGTACGGGGAGCTGATTGTACTTGGGTAAGGAAACATCCACAACAACCCTGAGGGAATAATATTAATATTTAAAGGACAAAGGTTAAGCTCTATACATTTCTATAATTCAGAGTAGCTACTTCTTGCATAACAGCGCAACAGAACTTTGTTTAAATTTGTTTAAAAAAAATACTTTTGTGGATTTATTCATTTTTTTATACTTTTTTAAAGAAGTCTGTTATGCTTATACCAAGGCTACATTTATTTTATTAAATATACAATAATTATAGTAAGAGTTGTAAAATAAAATACATTTTTACAAAAATCTATCTTTCTATTTTGTAATATATTTTAAAATGTAATTTATTTCTGTGATACATAGCTGAATTTTCAGCATCATTACTCCAGTCTTCAGTGTCACTTGATCCTTATGGTAATTTGCTGCTCAAGAAATATTTCTCATCATCATCAATGCTGAAAACAATTGAGCTGCTTTTTTGTTTAAAAATTAAAAGTGTCTTCACAAATATTTTAAGAAAACATTGCGGTATATAGCAAGGCAGATAATAAAGAGGACAATCCAATTATAAATGATAAAATGCACATTGTCAGTACAGCTACAAAATAAGAATGAGTAGTAATTAATAACCACTATAACAGTAAGTTACAGCCACTATGACGTTGTAATATTGTAAAGATGGTACACTTTATAATAATATGCACAAGGATGAGAGAAAGGGAAAACTTCTAAAGGGAATCCATTTAAAACACAAACTCAAATAATATACTTTTTTTTTCAATTATAACTTCTTTATCAAAAATACAAGCTTCCCATTTGTGCTTTTGATCGCTGTCTAATGTCTTGCCTTAGACTTCCACTGTAAGTGTCTTACATTGTTAATTAATCAAAATGATTAATATTATGATGATTCCAAAAAAGATGTTGCAGATTATTATTTAAATGGGTTGCTTCTGAACATATTTAGTTATGAATAATCGAAACCTTTGACATCAGCAGCATTGAGTTCATCATCATTCAGGTTCAACTGTACCCACACACATTAGAACTGTACGATACCGTCTCAGATTGGTGAAAACCCATTTATCTAAATTGCAGCTCCTCCACTCAGCCAGCATTTTGCTGAATGCAGGAGTTCAGTGGGAGTTCAAGGGTAAAATTACCCTCAAATAAATATGATTTCAATTAACATCTTTTCTCGCAGATGAATGAACGCCACGTCATCCGGGCCAATTGGCTCCCCCAGTGTACCTGCGGCTGGTTTTCCTGACTTATCTTTAGATTTCAGCTGCGGATGCAAAACACTTCATTTGACTGCCAACAAAGATGTCATTCAAATCACACAGTCATGGAGCAGAGCAGAGCAGAGCGATGAATGTTTCCAGTGCCAAGAGGGTTTAACCCTTGAGCTACAAGAAGTGGGAAAGAGAAAGCACATAATGGTGTTTGTATCATTCACAGAAGTGTTACATGTAATTTCTTTTCCATTTCACAATACTATTAAAGGCTTGGTTCACCCAAAAAAAGCCCATTATTTACATCCTAGGTGTATATGACTTCTTTCTTTCTGGTGAATGCCATCTGAGTTGTATTAAAAATTGTTCTGGTTGTTTCAAGCTTTATAATGCAGTTTCTCTTCATCAGTCCAAAACAAGTCCAATAAAGCACATTCCATCCATAATAAAAAGTGCCTCACACAGCTCCAAGGGGTAAATAAGGGCCTCCTGTAGCAAATCAATGTGTTTTTGTAAGAAAAATATCCATATTTAAAATGTAATAATCTTTTTTCTCTACCTTGCGCTAACAGTTGTACAAGGATACAGCTCAAGCGGCTGACGTATGATGTCGGCATTGAGCATGTGCCGTTCAGAAGTGGAGAGATCAAAACAAAACAACAGTCACGAATTAGAAGTACAAATCAAGGATTTGTAAAGAAACTTTGCTTCCTTTGCTTCTGTAAATAAACTTTAGTTTTCACGAGACTCACAGGCACATGTACAACTATTGCAAGCTAAATTAAAGTGATTATTACATTTTAAATATGGATGTTTTTCTTACAAAAACGCATTGATTCGCTACAGGAGGCCTTTATTCACCCCTTGGAGCCGTGTGAGACACTTTTTATTATGGATGGATGTGCTTTATTGGACTTGTCTTGGACAGTTGAAGAGAAACACCCGCCCATTGCATTATAAAGCTTGAAGGAGCCAGAACTCCAATTGCATTCGTCTGAAAGAAGGAAGTCATATACACCTAGGATGCCTTGGGTGAGTAAATAATGGGCTAATTTTCATTTTTGAGTGAATAAACCCTTTAAAGAAAAAAAAAATCTAATATATGTTAAAGGAACACCCCAACTTTTTTTTGAAAATAGGCTCATTTTCCAACTCCCCTTAGCACTTTTAGCATAGCTTAGCAAAAATCATTGTAACATGGGTACGCAGCACCTGAATATAGTCCCCACCCATGGTATGGCAGCAAAGTTCCTTGATTATTACGCCAGAATAAGAGTATAGTTCCTATCCATATCAGGCTGGAAAATCGCAGCTTTTCATTTTCTATTAGTCTTAGTACACAATGTAACTACAGAAGAGTCAAGTTTTAAATAGGAAAAATATCGAAAATCTTTGGTCATTTTTGAGCGAGATGTTAATGGTCTAATCAGATTCAATGATTTATGCCAAGCTATGCTAAAAGTGTTAACACCAGACCTGGAGATCGGCTGAATGGATTCAAAAACGGTAAAACTCATCTGGAGTGTTCAAAATGTAATTCTTTTTTTTAATCAATATATTTATTATATTTTAATTTCAAGAGTAAATACTTTCTATTTATCAAAAAATTATTTAAAAACATCACAGAGAAGATGTTTTCAGCTGTACTAAGATGAAATGTTTCTTGAGCGGCAAATCAGCATATTAATATGATTTCTGAAGGACCATGTGACACTAAAGACTGGAATAATAATTCAGTTTTGCATCATAGGAATAAATTACATTTAAAATATATTAAAATAGAAAATAGATATTTAAAATAATTACAATTTAATATAAAAAATTCCACAATGTGACCATTTTTACTGTATTTTTTGACCAAATGCCGTTTTGGTAAGCATAAAAAGATGAATTCAAAAATCTTACCAACCCCAAACTTTTGAATGAAAATGTCTATGATACAATCAGCTACAGTACATTCAAAACACAAAATTTTGCACAGAAAATTAAGTAAAGTAGTTTGTAACACATTGACATTATTGTGTTATTTAGCACATTATCAACAATTAAAACAATGTTTTTGGAGACCAAGGGACAGATTTACTACACAGGGCAAATTAGCATTAGACTATAATCCCACAGAAAGTGGCAGTGGGAGTGGAAAGTTCTAGGGGGATAAACTGTACGCAAAATGAACGTGCACAGACGCAGCCAGATAATTTCCATAATGACCAATGCAATCAGGATGCAAAAGCAGCAGAAATTAGTCGCAAACAAACAGAGCTGATCATAATTATGTTATGTGCAGGTAATAACTAACAACACAGAATCAAAATAAGTTTAGACTTGCTTTTTTGAGTGTTAAATAATGGTGGAGTTCCTTCATAAAGGGAAACTCCTACAAATGCGTATTCAATAAGTTTAGCCACAATAAGAAATGTGTCCTTGATTTTTCATCACAATTTTTTCTCTGTGTGTCTTCAGTAAATCCTGACAGTAGTTTTTTAATGCCAAAAAGGGGTTTGCACTGGCGCAAACTGCCATAGTGCCATAAATCTGGCACTAATTATTCTAGTTCAGTACAATAGGCAAACATTTTCTAATTTAAAAGCTGTTTATCACAACATACTATAGCTAAAACTAAAAAAAAAATAAAATAAAATAAAATAAAAATGTAAAAAAAAAAAGATTGCCTCCCAATGAGATGAAAGGAGATAGAGAGAGCTCATTTAAGTGTCTGGACTATTGATCGTTGTCTAGATGAATTATAAGATGGCTTCGCCTCCTCATTGACAGCCTCTGAGAGGCCTGCATCAGCCATTTTGTGGAGGGCTCATGACTCCTGTCATAGTATCGACGGAGAGATAGATTAATGCCATTTAATTATTTTTAAGTACACGTCAATGCTCTTAAGTGAAAACAAGTATTGCCTAGTTTTTGTCATCCCCAAGACAACAGTCTGTCCTCAATCTGTCAGCTCTATCAAAATCAGTCAGCGGGTGAGGTGCTGCTTCTAAATTAAGCACCAAATGTGTTTTTGATTAATTCATTCTTTATTGTTCAAGGCATTCGCTAAGCTCAGATTGGACTGTTGTGGTTTTGTTACATGCAGGCACAATGGTTCGCTAGCTAGCGGGGACAAGGGCCGCAGGAGGAGTCGGTTGGCCCTTTACAAACGGCCCAAAGCCAACGGCGTCAAACCTGATGTCATCCACAACGTCTCTACGCCTCTGGTATCAAAGGTGACAGCATTTGCTTAAATTCCTTACAAATTCCATGCCTATGTCTTAATTTTTCACGTCTTCCAAAAGATGTGAAATCTGTTCCAACATAAGTGTCCTTTTGACCCACCCACTAAATTCTGTGAGAGTCATTGCATAACATTGCAACCAACTGAGTGTTTTGCCAATCTATTGCATAAGGTTAGGGAACCTGCAAGTACCTTATGTTCCTCTGACTTGTTAAGGGATGAATGATGCAACAAAGGCCATTAGTCAAAGAGTTGTATATGTGTGTGTGTGTGTGTGTGTGTCTCTGCAGGCCCTAAGCAACAAAAGCCAGCACAGCATATCCTATACACTGTCCCGGAGTCATTCTGTTATAGTGGAATATACACATGACCCCAACACCGACATGTTTCAGGTGAGCAAAGCATCTTATTAGAATTAGAAAGGATTCTTTCATTCAAGTGCCTGTTTAAATTTCATTATTGAGTTTGTTAAACATGCAAATGAATTTACATTTATTTAGTATACTGCCTTAGTGTCTTTATCTTCCTGTATTTCTGGCCTAAATGATATAAAATATCTTTGTTTCTCAACAAAAATAAAGTTAATTTCATTAAAAAATGAACATTTTGTCATTTATTCACCCTTATGTCATTCTAAACCTAAATTCTTTCTTCCTTTCTTGAGACACAAGAAGATATTTTTTAATAATGTACTGGTTAGTGATGCATCAATATTAGATGTACAGAATGAAAGATGAATTAGCAATAATAAGTATTACATTTAAGTAAGCATTATGAAGTTATCAGTCCTCAAAGTGTAAAAATAGGTTCAAATGAGCATGTGCAATTAATCAAATATTGACTGATATCAATAAATACAAAATAAAAATCTGATTATATTCAATATGGTATATACACTACTATTTAAATGTTTAGAGTTAGTATAAGTCTCTTATACTCACCATGTCTGCAATAATTTGATAAAAAATTAAAAAATACAGTAAAATCAATAATATTGTGAAATATGTATTTGTATTACATCTGTATTTTAAATACAATCTGTAATGGTCCTTGAAAACAGATTTTCAGAATTCTTTGGTGAATACAATGCATTGAAATAGAAACCTTTTGTAATGTTATAAATGTCACTTTTGATCAATTTAATGTATCCTTTCTGAATATACATTTTAATATCTTTCAAAACCAAAAATAATTAAAGAAATAAATAATAAATCTTACTGACCCCAAACTTTTCAAGGGTAGTGTACATTACCAGTCAAAAGTTTTTAGACAGTAAATTTAAAATGTTTTTTTTTTTAAAGTCTCTTCTGCTTACCAAGCCTCCAAAATACAGCAAAAGCAGTAATATTGTGAAATATTTTTACTATTTAAAAAAAACTGCTTTCTATTTGAATATATTTTAAAATGTAATTTATTCCTGTGATTAAAGCAAAAATTTTTCTTCAGTGTCACATGATCCTTCAGAAATCATTCTAATATGCTGATTTGCTGTTCAAGAAACATGTTTTTATTTTTATTATTATCAATATTTAAAACAATATTTTCAGGATTCTTTGATGAATAGAAAGATCCAAAGATTTTATTTATCTGAAATAAAAAGCTTTTGTAACATTATACAATATCCCATTTAAAAGCTTGGCAGGGGTAAGAAATTATAGAAAGTAATACTTTTATTTAGCAAGGATGGTTTAAATTGATCAAAAATGATGATAGAGACAAGTACACAAATCAGAATATTAGAATGATTCCTAAAAGATCATGTGACTGAAGTAATGATGCTAAAAATTCACCTTTGAAATCACACAAATTAATTACATTTTAAAATGTATTCAAATAGAAAACAGTTATTTTAAATAGTAAATATATTTCAAAATGTTACTGTTTTTGCTGTACCAAATAAATGCAGGCTTGGTGAGCAGAAGAGATTTTTTTTAAAACATTACAAATCTTTTGACTGGTACTGTATATACTGTGCATCCCTAGTGCATGTTGTTCTTTTCCACAGAATGACAATGAATGAGTGATGAGCTGCCAGTACATTATTAAGCTTATTTTGTTTGTCTTCCGTGGAAGAATGAAAGTCATACGGGTTGGGAACAACATGAGGAAGAGTAGTTAAAATTTGTCATTATTGTTGAGTGAACTAATGCTTTAATATCTCACTCACTCTGGTTGTTAATGTGTCTACAGATCGGCCGTTCCACAGAGAGCATGATAGACTTTGTGGTGACAGACACAGCGAGCAGTGGCGGTGGAGGACAGGGGCAGGGGGGCGCAAATGGAGAGGGAGGACAGTCGGCCCAGAGCACGATCTCCCGCTACGCTTGCCGCATCATGTGTGAGCGTAGTGCTCCCTACACAGCACGAATATATGCAGCGGGCTTTGACTCTTCCAAAAACATCTTCCTTGGGGTGAGTCATAACAGGCTATTGAGTCATAGCCGTGTTTACTAATGCAGAATCTTTGCCAAAGTACAGAACAAGACAACACAGCGCAATAGGATTATTTACACTAACATCAAAAAAGCAACACAGTGGAAAAGGACACATTATTTTCCTGCTGTTTTGCCTGTTAAAGTCTGTTTATGTTGCCTTAACAAGCAAAAAGAATCAATTCACAGAACATCCACGTGGAATGTCAAATAAAATTTCAGCCTAGTGTTTTTTTTTTATTATTGGATGTAACAAGATTTGTACATTTTTAAAAAATGTAAGTGGCTCTTACCTGTGCAGAAGTTGAGTCGTTGCAAGGGAAACACTGTATGGTTGCTGCATGTCATATAAAATCTGGGAATATCAATATAAAAAAATTTATATATTAAATATAATTAAATAAGATTCTAATAAGAACCATTATTATTAATAATTGAGCGCCAATAATAATTAAGCACCAAGTCAGCATATTAGAATCATTTTTGAAGGATCATGTGACACTGGAAACTGGAATGTTTTACATTTTAAAATAAATTAAAATAGAAAACACTCATTTTAAATTGTAATTATATTTCAAAATATTACTGTTTTACTGTATTTTTGATCAAACAAATGTAGCCTTGGTGAACTTAAGAGACTTCTTTAGGACAAAAACAAAACAAAACTATAAACTAAAATGTATTCAGACATCTTCAACATTTCTCACATTATCAAAGTTTATGCTCTATAGTTTGGAAAATAGTAATAAAATATGACAAGAACTCAGAGTTAAACTGTGTCAGAAAAAAATTCATATTGATAATGTCAGATATCTTTGATTGAAAGGTTGATTGCAGTCAACCAGAAATTCTGTTAGTAGGTTGCATTAGCAATTAAAGAAAAAACCTTTAGCAAGACATGATAAGGTCCAGGTGTCTGTATAATTTTTAGCCCCAAATGTTGATCAGTTTTACTGGTAATCCACTGTATGAAGAATTTTTGGATATATTATATCACAGTTTACTTTATTTTGCTATCCTCACTCACATAAATGATCTATAGTATCCTGCACCCACTAGTTAAAAAATTATATCTGGTGTCTGAATAATTTTTGGTTTGACTGTGTATATATAAAAATACATTTTTTCATAGCCAGTGTATAAGTAAACTAATAAATTAAATTATTAATCTAAACATTTTGATTTCTAGACCTGGAAAGCAAATAAGTAAATATCTTAAAATGTTTGGAAAATCGCTATAGTGAATATACATGTTTCTAATTTTTTGTCCGTTCAGAGTCTTTTTTTATTAGAAAAGTATATCACACCTCTCTTCAACAAGCATGAATTGAATCTCATTGCTGTCCATGCTACAAACCAATAGTTTGATGAGTTATTTAGTGTAAAGGGTTTGTTTATACAGGTTTGTTGCCTTAGCAAACACAACTAATTACATACAGTAAATCTATATTTACAACATTAATAGATACATTGTACATTATAGACTGATGTTAGTGTAAACATACTAAGTGTAGCTCATTGTAAAATCTTTGTTCATTCAGAAACAAAAAATTCAAAGCAGATAAAACCATCCATCATTCAATAAAACAAGAACATGCAGATGCAATAAAATATGCTGAATTCTGCAGATGCACATCATAAAAACAGCAAGCATCTTATAGAGCTTTACTCTTCCTGCTGTCACAACTGAGATGCTTAAAGGGATAGTTCACCCAAAAATGAAAATTCTGTCATTAATTACTTACCCTTCATGTCGTTCCAAATCCATAAACCTTCTTTAATTTCAGAACACATATTAGATAAGATATTTTTGATGAAATTCAAAAGTTTTCTCCATAGACGGCAATGCAACTGACACGTTCAAGACCCAGAAAGGTAGTAAGGACATCGTTGACAGTCCATGTGACATCAGTGATTCAACTGTTATTTTATGAAACTACGAGAATAATTTTGTGTCCACGATGACAACAAAAATAACGACTTTATTCAACAATTTCTTCTCTTCTGTGTCATTCTTCGACGCACATTCACAACAGTAGCACAAAGGATGCATACTCTCCTGAAAACGCAGTGGAGTCTGACACAGAAGAGAAGAAATGACACAAAAAGTATTCTCGTAGCTTCATAACATTACGATTGAACCACTGATGTCACATGGATTATTTTAACTATTTCCTTACTACCTTTCTGGGCCTTGAACATGGTAGTTGTGTTGCTCTCTATGCAGGGTCAGAAAGCTTTCAGATTTCATCAAAAAGATCTTAATTTGTTTTCCAAAGATGAACAAAAGTCTTACAGGTTTGGAACGACAAGATTTTTTATTTTTGGGTGAACTATCCCTTTAAGAACTTTTTTGTTCAGTCTAGTCAGTGGTGTTTAGTGTTATTTCGAGTCCACTGAATTTTACTTTATGATAAAAATGTCATTAGGGTGAGGAAATGGTGACAGAATTTGATGTTTTTTTTATCTTTCATACACCCAGAAATGAAAGTAGACTTTGAATGGAGCGCTACTTTAATCCATTTCTGTTTGTACTCTTTCATTCCAGGCCTTTTCAAATAGTGACCTTAATATTTGCTTTGACCTTGATAGTAGCGTACTCAATAGTGGAGATCTATGCTTTTAAAAATACACAGACACCTGGAGGACAGTAATGGTCCAGTAGCCGGCAGTGATGCATGACATATCAACACACGGCTATGGCCTCATACAAATGTCCTTGACAGGCTCTCTGCCCACTGCTGTTCTGTGGAGGAGGAAAGCGATCGAGAGAGAAAGAATGGATACTGTATTCTAGTTGTGTATAAATATTTGAGACTCCCACTGTATAATGCAGCTCCAAGTAGTAGGTGTGTTGTGTAATAGCTAGTAGCTATAAACGGAAAGCGTACAGTGTCTGTCTGTGCATTATAATCCTCTAAGCTCAGTTAGTCAGTGATTTATTATATAACACACAACATACGTGTACATTAAAAGAGAACCAATATTAATCTGACAGTAAGCCACGACACGTTTTGATTTCACTGTGAGTTCATCCTGATACTGTAGAGATTAGTAAAATGCTCTTGATGTGCTTGATTTTCAGGAGCGAGCTGCTAAATGGAGGACCTCAGATGGTTTGATGGATGGACTAACAACCAATGGGGTGCTGGTAATGCACCCAGCAGGGGAGTTCGTATCTGAACCCGCTCCAGGGGTGTGGAGGGAGATCTCAGTATGTGGGAATGTTTTCGCCCTTCGAGAGACACGGTCCGCCCAGCAGAGAGGAAAACTGGTGAGAATTTGCTTTAATCTCGGTAATGAACCACCAGTAACAAATGTTTCAAAGGTACTTTGGTGCTTCTCTGTGCACATCTGTGGTTGAAACTTATAAAATTGCTGATTTCTTTACTGGCCCCATTGCAAAGGAAACTGAATTTTGTTAATTATATTTCACATAAATTCTACACAGATCTGCCAACATAGTCGATAAAAGTGAATTTATTAAATATGATAAATACACTACTGTTCAAGTTTTGGGTCCGTACTTTTTTTAAATGGAAAGAAATTAATGTTTTTATTTAGCAAGGAAGCATACAATTGATCAACATTAGAAATAAAGATGTTTATAATATTACTTAACATTTACTGTTTCACGTAAAATTATAGGGTAAGTAAATGCTGTTCAACATTGATAATAAGAAGACAATTTCTCGAGGACCAAATCATCATATTAGAATGATTTCTGAAGGATCATGTAACACCAAAGTCTGGAGTAGCGACTGCTAAAAATTCAGCTTTACAATCATAGAAATAAATTACAATGTAAAATATATTCAAATAAAGAAAGCTTTTTTATTTGTAATAATATTTCACACTATTCTTTTTTTGTGTGTGTATTTTAAATCACATAAATGCAAATCTTTAAAAAAAAAAAAAAAAACATTACAAAAATATAGATGCAAGCGCTTTAAGGCATTTAAGCCCATATAAAATGACATTACTTATTATTTAGAAAGCCTGTAATTACCTAATTCAATGACAAAAAAAAACAAAAACATTTTTGGCAAATACAGGACATTTACCATAGAAATATGATGTTTTTTAATGTTTATGACTGCTATAGCGCCAGTTGTGCTTTAAAATCATCTGTCACATGTGCTCACTTGGTTTTGTGAAGTTTTGAGTTTTCCTTTAGGCTTCATTGGCTTTTGGGTGTATTTGGAAAGGCCCCTTTTTTAAACTACCCTGTTATAGCCTCCCAAAGGGTAAATTTCTACATATTTTGAATAATTATTGACCTAGAGAATCCAGAGAATTTTTCCAGATTGAGCAAAAAAACGCAAGTTTTTTTTTTTTTTTTTACATTTTGTCTATCATTTGACAAACGGTTTGATTGACAGCAGTGGTTCTAGAGTGTTTGGAATGAGGAGTATTGACCGTATGTGTGGGAAAACCATGCAATATACAATCATCTTGAAAAATACGATTCCCCCCCCCCCCCCCGAACTGGTGAAAAACCTAGGACTAGTTCGCAAATTTCGCCAGGGTGACGGACAAATCTGAGGCGTGCCTTCACCTTCGAATCCAACGACATAAGACACTTGAGCTTGCAGCTAATTGTTTAGGAGTTCTGAGTGATTTATACTTTTGATCGCTGTAGCGCCCCTGTCAGGCCGATTGGGGCGAGCCTTGGTGACATTGTAGACGGTTTGAGTACTACCATCCCTCCAAATTTCAAGTCTCTACAACTTTCGGTTTGGTCTGCCCGATCAGTTTTACGTGGAGATTGCTGATCCTTGGCCATTCTAACAATTACAGTAGGGTTTCAGTGCTATGTGCTTGAACCCCTACAAAAATCAGAACCCAAACTTTTGAGCAGTAAAACATCAAGCTTTTAAGCTTTCAAACGTCAGCTATTCAACTATTGTAAACAGGCCAAAAAAGGATCAACAAAATTTGCTTTTCTGGTTAAAAGTTTCTGTCAACTTATTTTAATTGTCATTCATTTCTTACATACAAATTTGAATTGGATCTAAGCGTCAATGTTCACTACCTCAGTTCAAATTCAGAAACTCAAAAATGTAAATTCTGTCCTGTTCATTTATTCACCCTCATGTCAATCCAAACCAGTTTGACTTTATTTTTTCTGTGGAACACAACAGAAAACATATTGCAGAATGTCTTAAGTGACTGCATGTGTGTTTTACCTCACAGGTAGAGAACGAGTCAAACATGCTGCAGGATGGCTCTCTCATCGATCTCTGCGGGGCCACTCTGCTTTGGCGGACCCCTAGCGGTCTTCGCCACACCCCGACTCTCAAACAGCTCGAGTCTCTGCGCCAGGAACTGAACGCCGCCCGTCCTCAGTGTCCTGTGGGTTTCAACACGCTCGCCTTTCCTAGCCTGGCACAGCGCGCCACCATCGACAAGAAACAGCCCTGGGTCTATATGAACTGCGGCCACGTGCACGGGTACCACAACTGGGGGTTTCGTAAGGAGAAAGCGGGATCATCTGCACTGGCGTTAAGCGGGGGCGGAGGCACTGCTCCGGCTACCACAGGAGACCGAGAGTGTCCCATGTGCAGAGGGGTGGGCCCCTACGTGCCCCTCTGGCTTGGGTGCGAAGGGGGTCTGTACCTGGACGCGGGGCCTCCCACACATGCGTTCTGTCCCTGCGGTCATGTGTGCTCGGAAAAGACGGTGCAAGGCTGGAGTCAGATCCCACTGCCGCACGGAACGCATGCCTTCCACGCTGCTTGTCCTTTCTGTGGAACGTGGCTGACTGGGGAACAAGGCCACATCAAACTCATCTTCCAAGGGCCGGTCGACTGAGAGAAACAGCCGCCGTGTGGAAAGTGAGATGTTGAGATTGAACAAGGACTGTGGAGGACGCAAAAATATAAAGGACACAAAATTAAGAGCTTGTGAATAAGGCAAGGATGACAAAAAGGGAATATACTTTGTGATGCAGAATGTGTAAATAAAAGTGATGAAATAAAAGTTGAAAAACATGAGAGTTGTGTGTAAAAAGAAGTGAATGGAAATTGCATACATTTGCATTTGTAAGGCCTTAATTTACATAATGTGTAATGTTGACAAAGCATCTGCAGTCAGCTTTCGGCAATGGACAGAGGTCTTCAACCCTGTTCCTGGGGACCCACTATCCTGAAGAGTTTAACTACAACCCTAATCAAACTCACCTGAAGCGGCCAATCAAGCTCCTCAAGACTGCTTGAAAATTGCAGGCAGGTGTGCTGAAGCCGGTTGCAAATAAACTTTTTAGGCAAGTGGGTCCCCAGGAGCAGGGTTGAAGACCTCTGGACTAAAACGTATCTGAGTCACATTTCATCACTAAATCAAAGAGAAGAAAATAATTATATGAACATTAGAATTTGCATTTTTACAAAATTTTCTCCTTCATTTTTCATTACCACAATGAGACTAGATCATTTGAATTTCATTAAAGTCTCATTCACACCAAGAACAATACCCATCCAACTTACTCTTCAACGCAAAGTAATCCTATGGGTGAGACCAATCATCGGTTTAGTCACTTACCCAGATGCAGGTCCATATTGAAGATACTCTGATGCAAACAACAGCATGGATTGCATGGTTAATGTACTACTGAGTAAGTTGTTCTGCTAATTCCGTGAAAAAACGTGAGGAAGCTGCTAAATCATATAAAGAAAGACTTAGTAGGCAGGAAAGCGTGCTATGTTTTGACAAACTGTATGAGATATGTATGAGCAGTATTAATTAAGATATTAGACTAATATTATATGATAAGACCAAACACGAAATGTTGTCAAATTCTTGCCCTGGAAATCCTGGTTCAATTTGGCCAACCACAAACCACGCCTTTTCTTCCTCAGACAGTTTTTTACACTGTTCTCTTAATTTGTTAAATCATTTTGCAGTCTATAGTACTACAAATGTTTTTCCCGGTTCGACCAATTAGTACAGCCCAAAACATGACAATAACTGACCATTTTCAGCAGCAATAATCAGCAAAATATGCAAGTTTCGTTGGGTTCAATGACATTGTTTACATTTGGTGCCGCCAATATGGCCATGACGCGTCGGGAAAATAAGGTAATTGCAACGTGCAGTAAACGGTAACACTGTTATCTTTCTATCTTTCTATGTGTATAAAAATCTTAATGATTTTTCTTATGAGAACTGGGGAATTTTCTTCCAAATAATCCTAAAAATAGTCGCATTTCTTTGCTGCGACTGTGTTGTGAAATCTGACCGAGGCATGTATTTGACAGTGAGATTCACCTAATCAGCAATGCAAAATTCTGTGCTAGAGAGAAACTGAGAGAATATTGAAAGGAAAAAGTCGAAGGCAAAGCTATCAACCAGCTCTCATCCAGAAAAACAACAAGAGTTTAAATATAGCGTCCACGTGCGCGTGTGTGATGGTGCATGAACGACACAGGAATGCTCAGATCTCTTTACATTTTAAGGGTCTCAGTTTAGTGATTGTGATGAGCTGGCACACTGAGAAATTAGAGAAAGAGAGATGCTGCATCCGCTCTTATCTCCTCCTCTCTCTCTCTCTCTCTCTCTCTCAGGGGAGTCTGAGCAGAACGGTACAATCCTGCATACTGACTGCAGCTACTCTGACTGGCTATAAATAACTCAAGGTCATTGGCTTAGCCCTACTACACGTGCACACGCTTCCGAATGTGTTGGTTCAGAGACAAAAACAGGCGCACAAGATGTAGTAAATCAACAGGTCAAATATGACACCAAATGGTTTCTATTTATAGTGTCTATATTCAGTCAGATAGGAGAAATGGAATAGAATAAGCAGATAAAAGAATAATGTCTTGCGGTTTACTACTGGGCACAAATCATTGGTTTTCATACAAAATGGAGATCCGTTTATTACCTCACCATACCCTTAATGTGAAATATGTTAAAAATATCCATTATCATTGGTTAGGGCGCTAACAGGGCACTAGGTGGAGACGAATAGGCAAACGTGGAAAAGGAGGATTCATCTGACCTTCACATTTCACTTTGCTATCACATGATACATTGTGGCATACAGACCTACTCAATGGTTTGTTTATATCTTAAGTTATATTAAGGATTAAATGGAGGTCATAATGTAGGTCTGTCTGAAACTGTGCTCGGCTATTGTTAATTAAAAATATTATTTGCCAATTTAAGTAAATCTGAAATAAAATATTCATATTAGATAAGAAACCTGAACTTAAAGTAGGCTACATAAATTAGAAATGTTACCTTATCCGTAACTGAAATAAACGTTTAAGTTGCTAAAGTTAATACAAATAATTAAATAAATATTAATATCATATAACTATAAACAATGACTGAAAAGCGCACACACATACATATATATACAAAAAAAATCCAAAATAAGAGGGATTATACAAAATGCATGTTATTTTTTATATAGTACTGCCCTGAATAAGATATTTCACATAAAAGACATTTACATATAGTCCACAAGAGTTCAAAAGTTTACATACACTTGCTTTTTAATCCTGTGTTGTTACATGAATAATTTATTTTGTAATTGTTTTTTTAATGAAAAAAAAAAAAAAAGCTGTGGATCATTCAGGTAACAACACAGTATTAAGAGTCAAGCGTGTGTAAACTTTTGAACAGGGTCATTTTTTTAAATGTAACTTATTTTCTCTTGTGGACTACATGTAAACATCTTTTATGTGAAATATCTTATTCAGGTAAGTACTAAAAAAATATATATATATATATATATATATATATATATATATATATATATATATATATATATATATATATATATATATATATAAAAAACACATGCTTATTTTAGTAAATAATTCACATTTTGCAGATTCTGCAAGTATGTAAACTTTTGACTTGAAATAACACTGGCCTGGAAAGTTAGATTAGTTGGCCTAATGGGCAAATCTCAAAAATGTATTACACATTTCAAAATATAGGTCATATTTCACCCAAAACCAAAGGACAAAATTAAACAATTATATTTTACAAAAAGATGTTGCAAAATGTTAACATTTTCATGACAACAAAGTACCTTTCCTCCACCAATTCTCATTACTATAATGCATCTAGATGTTTTACTATCAAGTTCATTATTATTCTAAAAAATGATTCTCATTACATTCAACGTTATAATGTAATAGAGTAATGAGAATAAGTCTAGACAAGAAAATAACATATTTTTATATATTTTGTGATTGCCACAGACATGTTCCTGACTGGTTTTATGCGTTTCAACTTTCAAAATGATCAGTCATCAAATTTCCACCTAACACAGGAAGTGATAGATACCTCAACGCCCACGCAATATTTCACTCGACACAAGAAAAAAGCAAGCAGAAAAAGCATTTCTAAGTCTCATGTTGATCATTTTATTATATATATTTATAATATGTACAGAGAAGAGAAAACAAGATCAAACCCAGCTATGAAACAGCACCGGGGTGAGCAAGCAAAGGGGGAGAGAGAAAGAGCGTGTATATTAGACAGGGAAACTACTAAAGAGGTGCTTGCCATTTTACCATCGCCGTGTCTTAATTCAAAAAAAGAGATGTGCAAATGACATGGGTAAAAAGTAAAAAGACGAAAAGCATAAGAACGCTCCATCACATTCATAAGTAACCGCCCCCCTCCCCATAACCTTCATCTTTCTGATAACCCCATACATTACCGCAAAATTCATAGATCAAAAGACAGCAGACGTTCTGAGAAAACAATGACCCTTCCGAACGCATCCCAAAAAAAGCACTTGTTTAGTGTGTGAATGAGTGCAGGGTTTAAATGAGACTTTATTTTCACACAGACGTAACACGGGATCCACGACGGACCGGTTTTAAAATCAAAGGAATGTTCCCAAACGCAGTTGCCCCTTGCCCGACCCTCCTTCCCAGCCATTGCACACGCACCCATATCCCTGCTACTGCTCCCTCCAACCCGACGCTCCCAGTTCACTTACAAAACAGTACAAGCAAATCCAGCACACGATATTAGTGACGAAAATGTGTGGTTACGTTAGCATTGGCAGATGTTAGTGGTGTAAAAACTAGATTACACTGGCTCAGTGAGTGACGGTGATCTAATATCACGATGGTGAGACTAGTTAAGACGCACTAATACTAGTGAAGTTCACAAACTCTACGTTTTCTAGATCCACGTTGTACATAATAAAACAGCCAGGTCAAAAACACTGTCATCAGACCAACCATTTGCAGTTTTTGTTTGAAAATGCTGATAAGATTGAGTTGTAACCAGAGTGCAGGATCCATATAAACCTCTTTGATCACTGAAGGCAACATCTGAATGAGCTTCTAGAAGGTCCATCTGTAGGTAGACTTGAAAGCTAGATTCTAAGTGTACGAATATTTTTTTAATTAAAGAACATGGGAGGTCATATCCGGTCTTCTACGCTGGACCAGTCAATCCCTATATTCCTAGATGTAACGCACAATATTCCCACACAAACACACAGCACACTAAACCGGATCCATGGAACTACCACGCTGTCATCGGTGGCGAAATTAAGGCCCAAAAAGTTTTAGCGTATGTAACTAAATACAAAGCGCACACAATGCATGATGGACCGTTTTTGGCAGCAGCGACGAATAAGATGGTAAAACGACACCAAATTATAGATCTGAGGTCTCAAATCAAAGCCACAAAACTGCTGACCACAGGGAAAAAAAAAAAAAACAACCTCAACATGTCAAGATGGTGTTCGTGCATTCATTTTGAACCTGCGATGGCCGAACACTCAAAAGTAGCAGAGGTCATTGAGGTAATAGAGGGAACAGTAGCTTTCATTGACCAGCCTAAAGACCCCCCAAAACCAGATTTTGAGCAAAAAACAACCATATCTGTCCCTTCCCTGACCAGACTACATCAATGACAGCAGTAAGCCTTTGTACAAGCCTTCATTAGAAAAACAAAAACCTACAGAAAAAAAAACAAAACACAAATCAGTCTTAAAAATCACCATAATAACAATAATATACTAGTAGGATGAGAACAAGTATAGAATATTGCCGACTTTGTATGCAGTTGACTTCCTGTCGATTCAGCCTCAGAAGCCATGCTTTCGCCCACAAACCTCATTCAAGTGACGACGTGAGAGAATTAGAAATACTAGAGAGAGAGGTTAACGTACTTAACACAACCTCGCTAGTTGTTTAAAAGGAGGACTTCGAGAATCGCCCCTAGATCTGCTCTCTTTATAGTTTCTATACATGGACATATGACTGTACCAAAGCTCCATCTTGGACTTTAAGCACAGAGTACAGGGCTATGGATGTGGGCGGGGTTACTGTGCACAGGGAGGAAAAAAGGGGTGAGGTGTCTTACACAAAAGGAATAAAAACAAGACTATGGTGTCATAAATGAAGCCGTAAGGCTGTTAGACGTTGGCTCTTAATGCAGTGGTTCCTCCCGTGAGAATGCTTTTCTTTTTGGTGTGTGTGAGAAAATGCGTTTGAGAGGGAAAGGGATGGTTGTGTGTGTATGTGTGTGTGCGCGTATGTGTGTGTGCACGCTCAGGCTCTTCAACAGCAGCCTCCGCCAGACTGCCGCACAGGAGTGCTCTCGATCTTCAGGTTGGGCTTGTCTCCTCCGGTTGTCGCTCCAGGGCCCATGCGCTTCTTGATCTCAGCAGCCATAGTCATGAAGGCCTGCTCCACATTCGTGGCATTCTTAGCGCTCGTCTCAAGGAAGGGGATTGCTAAAGAGTCAGCAAATTCCTTGAAGGTAAAAAGAAATCAGAGTGAGACACTTCAAACTGTTGTTGTGGTGTTGTTTTTTTCCCAACCTTGTGCTTGGCACTTACAGTTGAGGTCAAAAGTGTAAATCCCCCCTTTCATAATCTGCAAAATGTTAATTATTTTACCAAAATAAGGATGGTCATGTTTTTGTTTATTTAGTACTGACCTGATGTTTACATATAGTCCACATAAGAAAATAATAGTTGAATTTATAAAAATGACCCTGTTCAAACATTTACTTACACTTGTTTCTTAATATTGAATGAACCACAGCTGTTTTGTTTTTTTGTTTGGTGATAGTTGTTCATAAGTCCCTTCCTGAACAGTTAAACTGCCTGCAGTTCTTCAGAAAAATCCTACATGTCCCACAAATTGTTTGGTTTTCCAGCATTTTTGTGTATTTGAACTCTTTCCAACCATGACTGTATGATTTTGAGATCCATATTTTCACACCAAGGACAACTGAGGGACTCATATGCAAATATTACAGAAGGTTCAAACACTCACTGGTGCTTCAGAAGGAAAAAACAACGCATTAAGAGCCGCAGGGTGAAAACTTTTGAACAGAATGGAGATGTGTACATTTTTCTTATTTTGTCTAAATATCTTCTGTTAACCTTCTGTTATAGTTGCATATGAGTCCCCCAGCTGTCCTCAGTGTGAAAAGATGGATATTAAAATCATAGAGTCATTGTTGGAAAGAGTTCAAATACACAAAAATGCTGGAAAAACCAAATAATTTGTGAGACCTGAAGAATTTTTCTGAAGAACAGCAGGCAGTTTAACTGTTCAAGACCAACAAGAGACTCATGAACAACTACGACTAAACAACAACAAAAAAACAGCTGTGGATAATTCAGGTAACAAGACACTATTAAGAAACAAGGGGATGTAAACTTTTGAAATAGTTAATTTTTATAAATTAAACAATCATTCTCTCCTGTGGACTATTTGTATTTTTTTATGTGAAATGCCTTATTCAGGTCAGTACTAAATAAACAATAACATGAATTGTGTATGATCCCTCTTAATTTGGTAAAATTATTCAACTTTTGCAGAAAGGGGTATGTAAACTTTTGACCTCAGCTGTATGTATAAGAGTTAAAAAGTTTTAGAAACTGTATTCAAGGCTGTGAGTAACTATATAAGGCAATTTTCTTGCACAATTACATATTAATAAAGATTTTTCAGATTTTTTGGCTCTGAAGAGAATGTAGTTCATGCCTGTAAAAAACTTCCCGCCATAAAGCTGTGATCACATTTACGGTTGTTATGTGAATATTTGCAGGGGAAATCCAGTTATCCATGCAACAAGGAATTTTGCACAAAGAAGAAAGTTTTCTCCTCACAGATTTCGCCTTGAATGTAAGTTTTTTCATGCAACTTCACTGTATTGAACAACAGAAAGCTGTCAGTGATTCTGTGCTTCATGCATCACTAAACTATCGACAAATACCCTTTTTGCCTATAAAATTATGTCAAGAGTTTGCTAATGTGACTACACTTCACATGCTGTAAGTGGTTGCTAGGGTGTTTTGAGTAGTTGATAGCAGAGCTGTCATGATTTCTTTCGCAATGTGGTAACTATTCATTGCGATTTCAAATTCGCTTTGAGTTTACACATTTTAATGTCCACATATCAAGAAATTACAGTGACTGTAGAATTTCTGTCATAAAGAAATGGCCAAATATGAAAGATTAAGTGAACATTTGAATTTAAAGTTGTTTAGTCAATATTAAACAAGGATTAGATCATGCAGTAAAGTGTAAAAACAAGGGTCAGGTCGTTGGCACTTTCTGCAGTCATTTGTTATAATGTGTAATGTACGTTAGCTCTATTGTTAATAGATTATGTACTTTAACAGTTTTGTAAAAAAAAAAAAAAAACATGATTACTTGCTTTTGATACTTTATTTGAACTATTGTTACCTCATCCTCATTGCTATTATATATACACATATATATATAAATTTTAAAGGTCCGCAAATTTTAAATTGTTTCTTAGGTCTTTTTTTATTACAATTTATACATTTATATATTATATTATATTATATTATATATATATATACACATACATACACACACACATATATATGTAAGGGATAATCAACAGTTTGCCGTGCATTAAAGTACAAGCTGCACAATTTGATGTATCATTCATATCTAGAAAACAAATGGTGCAAGACCAGTTAAACATTAGGTTGAGGTATATTCAAATCTCTAACCCTTAGCATGAGCAGCGGTAATAGTAAGGGTAAGTACATTATTATGCTACCAATGTCATAAAAATGGGAAGCAATTGGGCTTCTTAGGCCCACTCATTTTGAACAAAAAGGGAACAGAGATTTCAAATTAGAAACGAATATAGATTAGACACATCAATACCTTGGCTGTTGTGTAGTCCACTACTTTCTTGGTGGTGAGGTCACATTTGTTCCCCACCAGCAACTTGTTAACATTCTCGCTAGCGTAGCGGTCTATCTCCTGTAGCCACTGTTTCACATTGTTATATGATTCCTTTAGAGAGAGAAGGACAGAAATGAACTCTTAATTTCAACCCTATACATGTTAATGAAAACTATTAAAAATCATTTTTATTAATTGAAATAAAGCTGAAATAAAACAAAATATACATACTAGATTAGAAAATTTGAAATGCTGCCTTAACTAATTTCAACTTAAATTTAATAAGTACTAAAAATACTGAAACTAAAACTGAAATAAAACATTGGGCTAAATAAAAATACAAAAAAATAAATAAAAAACAACTTTAAAATTAAAATGACAACTGAAAATATAAAAAAAGGTAATTCAAAATATTACTATGTGCTTAAATACTGTAACAATACTAAAATAAACAATACTAAACAAGCAGGTCATCAAGCAAGACAGGTTTTCTGAGAATGACATCAACATATTTAGTTTACGCAGCATTAGAACTAGGGCTTGGCAAAAAAAAAAAAAAAAAAAAAAAAAAAAAAACAAGTTTTCGATTAATCGTTTTTTCAAATGACGTTGATTCAATATTGATTCTCAAAAGCCGCGAATCTATCTTTTACGATATTTATTTCAGCAAACATTTAAAACAAGTTCTGATTAATGTGAATCTTACTATTGGTCTTCTCCACTAGATGTCACCCTCTTATTTACATTGCGTGAATACAACAAAGCATGTCATTCATTTAGTGAGAAACTACTGACAAGAACCAAGAACAAAGGAATATGCGTGATTTGCAATGCTCAGGTGAAATGCTATAGTAATACTACAAATCTGCGGAAGTATTCGACATCATGCTTAAACCGCTATATGCGCAGTAAATGAAAGAAAGAATGCCGGATGGCGTGAGACAATGTTTTGTTTACTAACGACATTCGGGGTGTTTTCAGCTTCTGCCGTCTCTCTCTGTCTATACAACGATATGAACACACAATATCATCTCCAGCTGAGAGTCACTTCATTAGCATTTCATCGTTTCATTTGAGAAAACTACCATCATATCACATAGGCCTATACAGCAGCTGCAAGTTCTTCACAGTAAAAAAAAATAAAATAAAAATTGTTTAACGTTAAAAAAACTGTCAGAATTGTACTATTTAGTAGTCTTAAGACTTAATGTAACAACAATGCCACTACTACTACTGAATATATCTTTACTGATAAATCTTTATTTTTCAATGAGTAATCACATTTGTTTTCCTTTTACTTTTTACAGTAAACCTTGTTGTGCAGCACTTTGTTTGCTCAAAAATAAAAGTGTTTAATTTTCATTTGATCAGGATAAATTAAATTAATGTTTCATGCCTTCATCTAATTACCAGAAAAATTAGGATGTACATTTTATAGGGCCTTATTATTGTTTAAAAAAAGGACCCTATACAAAAAAAAAGGTTAAAAATACAGGCCTCTTAATTTCTCTTATTAATTCACCATTTGTAAACTGATGTTACTTTTTTTTTTTTTTGTTTAGAAATATCAATAGCATTTGTATTAAAACTATATTCACTGAATGTACTACACCCCCCCCCCCCCCCCCCCAAAAAAATAAAAAAAAATATCGAGAATCGAATCGAGACATCTGAATTGATACCCAGCCCTAATAAGAACTACTGTAAATGCTGTAAATGTCCTTGAGACATTTTTTTTGACAAAGGAAGTGAATTTCTGATGATGTCTCACCTGATCTGTGACATCATAAACCACAATGATACCATGAGCCCCTCGATAGTAACTGGAGGTGATGGTTCGAAATCTTTCTTGCCCTGCAGTGTCCCACTATGAGAAAGAAAGAAAGAAAGAAAGAAAGATATTTCAGTAATGTCAAACTATGCATGTTTCTAATAAAGGTTTGGCCCCATTTTCACATGTACAGTGTAATGAGTTACTAGATTCGGCTAGTGACCCAAGAAAGCAGGTCATCATCATGTACTGGTGTTCATACTAGAGACTGTCATGCTGTCATAGAGCTTGTGAAAAATCTGTGTTATGAGGGAGAATGTATAGACTTACAATCTGTAGCTTAATGGTTTTTCCATCAAGTTCAATGGTGCGGATCTTGAAGTCCACACCTATGGTGCTGATATAGCTCTCAGTGTATGTGTCATCCTGCAGGAGCAAAGACAAACAGAAAAGGTTATGAAAACATATCTATTCTTCCGGATATACAGCATCTTAAAACTAATCTACTATAAAATGCATTTAGTCAATTCTATATTATTTGCAGACTGCATATTTTCAGTTGATTTTTAATTCATGTTTGGCAGCAAAAGCTGACAAAACGACCCATCTGTGCCTGTACTCACAGCAAATCTCAACAGCAGACACGACTTCCCTACTCCAGAGTCACCAATGAGGAGCAGTTTGAACAGGTAGTCACTAAAATAGGAAAAAACAACAGTAAAACATTAATTAAATATACCAACATGACTATATTTCAGTTTTAAATATCAGTTTAACCTTTATATCTTATGAAATATACAAGTCAAATGGGTTCTTAAAACATTATTAATACTTCAAGTTTTATTTAGGGCTGCAAAACGATGAATCGCGATTAATCGCATTTAAAATAAAAGTTTGTTTACATACTATGTGTGTGTATTGTACATTTATTATGAATATACATTTATACATGTAAATATTTTTTATATATACATATAAATAGTTAATATAAAAATCTAACCTTTTTCCTTAATATATACAATACACGTATGTGCATGTACATTTATATATAGACATAATAAATATACACAGTACACACACATATAGTATGTAAACAAACTTTTATTTTGAATGCGATTAATCGTTTCAGCACTTCATGAAGTGTTGTTTTAGCATTTATACTTTTGTAGTATTTCTTAATATTTAGAATTGCCATTGTTATATTCAGTCAGTTCAACCAGTTTTCTTTTTTAGTTTGTTTCATAATTCTGTCATGCCTTTTTTATTTATTTTTGTAACTAAAAGGGAGAAACACTGAAACACCGCAATGCATCAAATATAAATCAACATGATCATATTTCAGTTTTGAATATAAATTAGGACATTTACAAGTCAAATGGGTTTTTAAACTAGTATAATACTTCAAGTTTTATTTTATGATTCCATATAGTATTATTTACATACTATTACATTGTATTAATATTTTTAACTTGTTTTCTCAATTTTGTTACACTTTTTTTTGTTTTTTAAAAAAGCTTTTTTATTATTATTTTTATTATTTTAGTACTTTAACTTATTTCAGTTCATTCAGTTTTATATCTACCTTTCATTTACATTTTTTAATTGCAGTTTTTCATGTAATATTTATATTTTATTTAAGCTTCTTTCAATTAACAAAAACAGTTTTTAATACTTTCCGTTTCCATTAACAATGACACAATGTGACAGATTTAAAAGGTCGCAGAATGTAAATCATTTAGTCTTAAGTTGCATGGCTAATATGAACCTTTTAAAAAATTCTCCGTTCAAACACTGTAAGACCAAGAGCAAAGATGTTTGAATTGTAAAAAGTTCTATGCGCATATTGACCTTCAGGAATGCTGCTTGTCCTGTTATGCTGATATATTAATGACAATACATTGCATAGTATTGAACTAATCATATAGCACATTACATCTATTAGAGGTTAAACTGATCTAATAAAAAGGTGGCATTAGAATTACTAAAATATTAACTGGTTTGGATACAAGTTGCAAAATCAACTGCCACTTCCAACCAACAGCCAGGAATCTGCTGCACGGTGATGGTGAAGTAGGTTCAAAACAAAATCAGCATAAACAAAGTATCCTCTGCCACCAGCTTAAAATACAGCTGAGCCTTATCTGATTCCAGAAACGGCTGTCGCAATGAAGGACCTATTCTGGTTTCTGAATTCAAGTACTAACATTAGACAGGCTGAGAAATGTTGCATCACACAACAGTTGTGAAGCAACCATGACTCTCAGCACGCTGGTGATGATACACAGCGTCCTCGCATGTGTCAAGAGAAAAATAAGGTGTCATACCCATAAACAATAAGAAAAACCTCAATCTCAAACAAGTAAAGCATTTCAGTATTCAGCTCTCTGTTTTAACAAGTGAATTTGAGTCTAACACAAAAGCGCAACAAAAACACCATCCATAAACTGGATTTAAGTGGGTTTGTTAATGGCAAAGGCTAATAATGATATATTTTAGTGGTTTTAATGAAGGATGTACACTTTATACTTTCTTTAGTACATTTTAAAGTGTACACCTTTACATTTACAACAGAAATGAAGTGAAATCTGTTTATCTCAGCATCCTGACAGGATCTATCACTTGCTCAACCAATGGAACGAGTTTGGGGTGGGACTACCTACTTAAATGACCAATGGCAAACAGGGGAGAGTTTGAAACATGTTTGTGTTCTTTGTTGCCAGTGAAACAGGTGCATTTCAATGATTGCTGAAGGATTTGACATGTAATCAACTTCCCTACAGGATATTCATACAATGTTCATTAGTATTGAACTAAGGACGTCTGTATGTACACAGACTTGTAAGCTGCCCGCATGCTACTAAGAAAACACAAAAAATACGAAGCATCTGCCCTTTGAGACCTCTTCCAGCTGTAACACTGACTTTCAATTCACAGGCCTAATAAAAACCACATGACACTTGAATGACTCGCAATGACAAGCTCGCTTTCAGGTTCAAAACACCGTATGGAAAGTGCATATGCACTCATATGCAAGATCCATTTTGACAGCTGGATTCAGCCTGGTGTCAGTAAACTAATGACGTCATTCCGTCGCAACGCAACACACAAAAATGACGTCACGCAATACGGCAAACGCTAAAATTCTGTGGTAAAACACGGAATAACGTCAGTTTCACATTTTAAACGCTTAATACTTAATAATGCTGTCCGTTCGAGTAGGAAACCGTGTGAATAAAGGCCGAATGAGCAAATATCCTTTGAATTCGCCGTTAGTTCCGGACGCTGTTAGCCGTTCAGGCTAGACAAAGCTACTCACACTGACGCTTCGTGACTATACAAACATTGACATCCGCAACACACGTTTGAGCGTCAAATACTCACTATTCTGGATTCATGGTGTGTTTGTGTCGTTGTCGTTGGGTTCAGCAGGAGATCGGACTCTTTTCTCTGCGAGCTGAGGCGATAATGATGAAGAGGATGACTTGTACGTCTTGAATCCCGAGGTACTGGGGCTGCTTTCTCTGTTTTACCCCCTCCGATCACACCTCAGCACTGTCTTCTCGTTGGATTCAGTCACTTGACGGACATTACTGACCATATAACGCAAAACACAGTTATTTTTGTTCTGCTTTTCTTCCTTCCTTCCGATCTGCCCCTCGCTCGAAGTACAAGATGGCTGCGCAGGTGCGGCAGTGACATCAGATGACGTGGCATTACGGACTGATCTCACAGAAACAACCAGAGATTCAACTAATCAAATGAACTTACGAACTTATTTGATACAAACAATCATAAATCAAATGATGAGGAAAGTTCAAATAAAATTATAAATAAAACTATAATTACATATAATAGGCTGTATACATTGTATTATGTGATTATATTTCTGAATGTTTGATTTGTTCTGATTTGTTTGTATATACATAATTTATTTACTTATTTTTCACATTTTACACACACATATTATCCATATTTTATTGAAGGGCTTAATTAGGGCAAGACACAACATATATAACTGTAAAAATAAGAGCATCCAAAAGAAATATCTCAAATTTCTAATTTCAAAAGAATGAAAAAAATAAAAATAAAAAATGTTATTGGTATTTTTTTATAATTTTTTTTTTTACCATATTCACCTGTATAATCTTAAAATTTTCTGAACATTTTCCAAACCTGTATATCCTTAATATACAAATGTACAAAAAAAGTAGAAAAATAAAAATATGAATGACAAATCATGTACTTCTACAAGTGGAAACACTGTATATGGGCCATTCTACAGAATTGGTGCAAACTGTTGTCCCACATCCATAAAACTCATACACATACAAAAAAAGCATTCAAGTATTCAAATCTTATCTGTTTACTAAGATCCTTTAAGACAGGTGACTGTCTTAAACCCTAATCCCTAAATTTCAATTTATGAAAATATTGAAAAAAATGTTTAATATAAAAGTATCTTTTTAATCCTTTAAAAAGTGAAGTCCAAAAAAATGTATTTGTAAATTAGGTAACTTTATGTAAAAAAAAATGTCCCGCATTTTTCATTTCACTACTGAAAATATGTTTTAGCCTATTGACGGATTTTAACTATACCCCTCTCTCTCATAGCTACAAGGTGTGAGTAGATAGGTCCCATCATTTTGAGGTAAATGTGTTCAAAAGTCTGAAAAATCTTTGTGTAACTTTAAGGAATGTCACTACCGAACAACTTCTTTTCTCCAATTAAGCAGACTTTTTTGGGAGTTATTCCACAACATTTAGTTTTTATATGTGTACCACTGTTCAGAACTGTGCTAGCTAACCATGTGCTGATTAGCATCTTTGAGCTAGGTTCAAACATATCTAAAATTGTCACAACCAAAACATTTGGTGGAGCTGTTTTAGTAGATGTAAGCAAATTTATTAGGTCAAAATAACCTTTCTAATTAAATTATTATTACTGTGTTTCGGTAGTGACAAATTTGGGAAAAAGATAAATGCTCCACGATTCCAACTCTGACTTTGGACCAATAAACAACATTTTATATTATGTACTTTTATGTCATTTGTGGAACCAAAATCTCATCACAATACTTAAAATATGTACTAATATATGCCTAGTGTGAAGTATGTTCTCACTTTAAATTTGAATGCACATAAGGTGTTCCTCCTCATCTATTTCCTTCTCTTCCCTCACAGGTCTAGAATAAGACTCAAGGAGTATGTAGTTTACAACATCTTCGCCACCTCAGGCTCCAGGGTCTCTGTGGTGTCCTGGTGATCGCTGGATGCCACCAGGCCCAGGTTGATGTAGTGGGCCTCCTTGCTGGCCTCCAGGGGTGGAAGCTCAGACAGAAGTGCTTTGAGGCTCTGGCCCAGCTCTCCAAAACCTGGCCTCTGAGAGGGATCGCTGTGCCAGCAGCTCAACATAAGCTCATATCTGACAGAGGATGAAAATGAAAATGGAGAAGGAGAGCAGCAAAATGAAAACACAGAAATCACTACAAGACTAAATCATCTTCCAGATCTTGGTATTTATGCTTCTTGAGTATGCACTAAACATGATTCTATTCTATGATTTAGTAATCAGCTGCACATTCACATTACCGCGGTGACTCATGAGGACTCTTAGAACAGACCTGAACTATTCTTGCTACTAGACTTGATTTCATTAGTCTTGCAACAGACAGCTTTTGGTAAAGGCTTAGTCACAGACAACTGATAAAAAGAATTGTCTATTAATAATATGTAACCCTGGACCACAAAACCAGTCATAAGGGTTCATTTTCTGAAATTGAGATTTATACATAATCTGAAAGCTGAATAAATAAGCTTTCCATTGATGAATAGATTGTTAGGATAGGTCCATATATGGTCAATATTCAATATCCGGGTCAAAACTATTTGAGGGTGCAACAAATCTAAATACTGAGAAAATAACCTTTAAAGTTGTGCAAATTAAGTTCTTAGCAATGCATAATACTGATCAAAAATTAAGTTTACATTTTTAAATTTACAAAATATCTTCATGGAACATGATCTTTACTTTCAATTTTAAAATATTACAAAACATTACAAATGTTTTGATGAAAAATATAAGCTTACAATTTGCTGTCATTGTCCCCTTGTTTGAGACGATGTCCATTTTCCAGGAAGTCCAGGAGCTCATGACCAGAGATACCTGGATAAGGTATTTTCCCTCTGGATGTGATCTCCCACATGGTTATTCCAAAAGACCACTTTGGGACAAGGAATTAATAAAATTGATTTAAATTTCTTGGTGGGTAAATTTCATAAAAACATCCATATTTCATATATACAGGGGTTGGACAATGAAACTGAAACACTGGCCAATATAGTGTTGGAGGTTTCATGGCTATATTTGCGCAGCCTGGTGGTCAGTCTTCACTTATTGCACATTCCACCAGTAAGAGCAAAGTGTGAAGGTTGACTATGTGCACCCAATGTTTCAGACATTGTACCCTAAAGGTGGTGCCATGTATAAGGATCATAATGCACTAAAACACACAGCAAGACTGGTGACAGAGAGGTTTGATGAACATGAAAGTAAAGTTGAACATCTCCCATGGCCTGCACAGTCACCAGATCTGAATATTATTGAGGCACTTTGGGATGTTTTGGAGGAGCGAGTCAGGAAATGTTTTCCTACACCAGAATCACATAGTGACCTGGCCACTGTTCTATAAAAGGAATGGCTCAAAATCCCTCTGGCTACTGTGCATGACACGTATTTGTCAATCCCAAAACCAAATGTGCTGTATTGGCCACAAAAGGAGGCCCAACATCGTACTAATTGTGGTCTAAAACCAAGTGTTTCAGTTTCATTGTCCAACTCCTGTATATATATATATATATATATATATATATATATTTTTTTTTTTTTTTAGTTTTTACTTTTATTTATTTTGCAGTAGGGTCATTTTGTGCCAACTCAACCAAAGGGTCCCCGACTCAAATTTTTGATTTTGCTAATAGAGGCAAACAAGATACAATTCCAATTTCAACATTATTTCTTCTTCAGACATTGTTGTTTAAATAAACTAAGTATCAGCTGTATACAAAGTGACCAACATTTGGTTTTTAACCACTAAAAATGGGTAATATTCAACAATCTTGACATGGAACCTTATTGAGATCCCCATATCTCTGGGAATTAATGATATTGGGCATTGAATATAAAGATTCCAAAAGAAAAGTTTCTGAACAACTAGAATCTAAAATCATATTGCAATGCCAATAATACTTCTTGAGTTATATGCACGCAAACTTTGGAAAAAAATATTTATGGCACTCCGACAGGTATGTTCAATGCAGTTGTCTTGACAGGAGGAAACAGGATACATCCCTAGTTTCAACATTATTTGTTGTTCAGACATTCCTTTTTAAAAGAAAAGAAATATCTTGTGGTTTTTGACCACTGAAAATGTGTACATTTTAACAATTTACTCCTGGAGCCATCTTGAAATTTGGATACAAACTTGAAAAGTGTTTCTGAATGGTCACCACTGGCACATAATGCAACAAAGATTGCTAAAGTCAACAGATTTTACTAATAGACCTAACAATTTCTTTGTAAAAATAACATTATGATGCTGCAGTTTTTCTTAAGTCATTTATACCCCCCTGTAAAAATAGTGGATTACTCAGTGAATATTCATACATGGCATTTAATATTTTGGCTTTCATTACTATACATATCTATCCATCTATAAAAAAATGAGCAAAATAAAAAATTTGAGCCAGGGAAGTTTTTGAAATTTGGTTGATTTGACACGGAATGACCCAGAAAGGTTATGAGAACTTCATCAGTGTTCAATTTGTAATCATATACCTATATAAAAAAACATTTCTACATTAAACTCAATAAAGTGATACATTTTAAAACAATTCCAAGAATTCCCGTTGAAAAGTACTGTATAAATACTATATCAGAAGCATAAATAGGACTGACCACATCACTTTTGGTGGTGTACAAGAAGTCAGACAGACTCTCTATGGCCATCCACCTTACAGGCATGTTAACATCCATATTCTTCTGCCTATAGTAGTTACTGGAATAGATGTTCTTAGACAGGCCAAAGTCAGCCACACAGACACGCAGATCATCCCCCAACCTGTAAAAGCCAAACTATGTGTGTGAGTCCAGCACTGGGGAAGTATGAGGAAAAAATAATTGTTCATCATTAGGCGTGGCTTCTCCTCAAGACAATGCAAGTATTAACAGGACATTGTAATGTGTAATGTGCTCTTTGTTGCCCTCCTGTGGACTCACATGCAATTGCGGGCAGCCAAATCTCTGTGTAAAAAACCCTGAAGACTGAGATACTCCATTCCGGCAGCAATGTCAATCATGAAACGCAGAAGACTCTGATAAGGCACAAGCTGGAGAGAAGAGACCAGTTTAAAGGCCACAATATTTATAATCAGATATGTGGTTATTTTCGGTAAAAGCAAGAGTAAAAAGGATAAGTCCAAAAGAATGTGTTGTATATTTGTGAGACTGACCATGGGAACATCACCGTAGCGGGTCGCTTTGAGGAAGCTGTGTAGGTCTCCATGTTTCATGAACGGAAGGATAACAAGCGGAACATAGATGGAAGACTCCGGATCCCGTTCTAATGCGACCCCTGGTGGACAGAAATAACCTTTGATGTGCGGTTCATTTGGTAGGTAACTAAAAGAATAAGTGCGATAAACGCGATAAAAAAAAAAAAAAAGTTGTGCTACAAACCAGTTTGTGTATGATTACGATAATGAATTTAAATAACATGTTAACAAATACCATTTTGTAATATCAAGCAACATAGATTGTTTTTGAGCAGATAAAATATTCAACTTGGAAATGGCCGCACTCTACACTAAATTTAGATCAACAAAAATAATCAAAATTCATTCATTTACCATTTTTATTACACTGGAAACCTTGCAACTATTCACAGTTGAGGTCAAAATGTTACATACACCTCGCAGAATCTGCAAAATGATTTTGAGATCCATCTTTTCACACTCTGGACAACTCATATGCAACTATTACAGAAGGTTCAAACACTCACTAATTCTTCAAACTAAAACACGATGCATTAAGAGCCTTAAAAATGTTTTGAATTTGAAGATTATGGTAAACTGAACTTGTTTTGTCTTCTGGGAAACATGTAAGTATCTTCTGTTGCTTCTGAAGGGCAGTACTAATGGAAAAAAATATGATATTTAGGCAAAATAAGAAAAAATTACACTTCCTTATTCTGTTCAAAAGTTTACACCCCCGGCATGCATTGCTTTTCCTTTTGGAGCATCAGTGAGCATTTAAACCTTCTGTAATAGTTGTATATGAGTTGTCCTCAGTTTGAAAAGATGGATCTCAAAATCATACAATAATTGTTGGAAAGGGTTCAAATACACACACACACACACACACACACACACAAAAGGATTTTTCTGAAGAACAGTGGGCAGTTTAACTGTTCAGGACAAAGAAGGGACTGATGAACAACTATCACTATAACAAAAACAAAAACAAAACAAAAAAAAACAGCTGTGGATCATTCAACTCATCAAACATTTGCACGGTGCCATTTTTATAAATTCAACTATTATAATGTATTTTATGTGAAATCTCTATTTCAGGTCAGTACTAAATAAAAATTAACATGGATTTTGTATGATCCCTCTTATTTTGGTCAAATAATTAACATTTTGCAGATTCTGCAAGGTGTATGTAAACTTTTGACCTCAACTGTATTCTTTTGTTTGTTTGTTTGTTTGTTTGTTTTTTGTTTGTCATAAAACACAAAAGAAGATTTTTTTATGTAGCAGGCTATATAATTACAAATATACAATGAATAATTATATAATTACTGCTCCTTTAAAGTGATCACTACATACTCTATGACCTTGACTGCTAAACATAATAGTATTGGACAGATGCCAATTACATTATTACACATTAGAGTTGCTATGATCCATTTAATTCGTACAATGGTACAATCTCCCCATAATTCTGCAGGTCAAAGACAAGCAGGAGGTAGAAGTCAAGCGTATCCCACTGTTAATGTGCAGCTACAGGCATCACCAGGGGAACTTGTGGAAGTTCACACTTTGCCCTTGGACGGGTCTATACAGGCCACGGAAGACCAGTTGCCATGGAAACGTCTGTGCCCTTTGAAATCAGGTTATCCAAAATATTCCACTCCAACTACATATGAATTATACATTTTAGCCTAGATTTCAAACATGAAAAAATTATTTCATTCAGACAGGAGAGACATACCAAGCAATTTAACTACATTCGTGTGATCAAAATGCTTCATAATTTCTGCCTCCTTGAGGAAGGACTCCAGATCTTCTTTACTGTGAACTGCACCTATAATTCAACATTAAAGTTTAATGACATTATAGCAAGAAAGAGGTTGATTTAATTAAATGTGTAAATTGCATTGTCTCGAGCTAGTACTTAATTCTAAATTAAGATCATACTTTTTAACTTATTATGAGAATCTTAGAAATAAAATGAGAATTTTATGTCACTTGCTGTCTGCATTATATAGACTTATATGTACCTTTTAATGTTTTCACTGCCACTCTGATGTCTTGTCCTTTTTGAGGGGAAAATACGCCCTCGTAGACAGCCCCAAATTCTCCTGCAGATTGAGAAATTCCATTATAAGAATCCATTTGCAGAATACAAAATGACAATTAAAATATTGTTTAAAATAACTTGATAGAACATAAAACACTTATTGACAACACTTTACAATAAGGTTCCATTTGTTATTGTTAATGTATTCATTAACATGAAAAAAACATACATTTATTACAGTATTTATTAATCCTATGAAAGATTAATAAATACTGCATCTTGTTAATATTGAAAAAATGAAAAAACAGCCATTCACTCTTAGTTCATGTTAATTCAATGCATTCACTAATGTTAACAAACAACTTGTGATTTTAATAATGCATTAGTAAATGTTGAAATTAACTAATGTTAACTAATGAACCTTATTGTAAAGTGTTACCGTTATTAAATTATAATTTAATTTTATTTTCTATATGTGTAGCATATGCAACATTTCCAAATAACAATTAATGTTAGTTTAAAATATTGAAAGAAAATACTAAAATCTAATAAAATAATATAATGATAAATATACAAATGTATGTGTGTTCATATTTATATACATCTATATAAAATGTTCTATTTATTATAAAAGATAAATATAAAATACACAATTTTGTCTAAAATGTATGTGAATCTACTGTTTATGGGAAAGTGTACACAACCCATTAAAAGTTTAAAAGATCAGTACAATCTGTTTTAAAAGTTTTCTATATATAATTTGTTCAGATTTTTAAATATATATTTTTCCAGTCTTTAGTGTCATTATTCCAGTCTTTAGTGTCACATGATTCTTCAGAAATCATTCTAATATGTTGATTTGCTGCTCAATAAATAATTCTTTATATTAAGACTCAGAAAAGTGTGAGAGTTTGTTTATACCTTTCCCAAGCTTTTGGCCCATTATCAACTTTGTACGTTCCACCATCACGTCTCTAAGATCACACAGCAATCTATCACTCATCCTTTCCAACATCTCAACTGAGCCTGCTGCTGAAAGACAGAGACATGGGGAAAAATTAAGAGAGAGGGATGAGAATAATGTCTAAGTTAGTACCCAAAAATTTAAAAATGAACTAAAATATCACTTATATCTCAAAATGTCCTCTTCTGACTTGCATAGATACCAAATTCAGTAGTCAGAATAATTCTCACCAAATTATGTATATAAGTTAATATATCCACATTCAATACATGGTTTATACTCTTATTGAATGAAAACTGTGTAAAGATTATGACATTTCAACTATTTAAATAACAGTGGGAATTTTTTTCAAAAGTTTTTCTAAAGGTCTTCCCTTTTCTAAATAAGCATTGGTATTGTGACACTGTTTTAATGCATGTACAGTAGTTTCATTGTTGATGACATACTTGATATGAATCAGAATTGTCAGAAGTTTCATTGTCTATATGACAGGAATAAATTACAACAAGGACTTCTCACTTAAACATACTTGTGGATTCCAGCTGAGGTAGGTTAGTATGCAGCTGTTCATATCCACACACTTCCTCTCCATGTGTTATACCTCTGGGAGGACAACGCCCACATTCACCACTATGATTACAGCTGCCCATCCTACAAGCTGAATGAAAACCATCGTTATAATTAAGTATACAGAACTGGACAGTGATTAGCAAGACCCCACATTATAAATTAATATATCCACATTCATTTTACAGTTTATCCAGCTTATTTTTTTTCCATAAGAGTAAGTGTGGCCATTTGTAAAATTAATGTGTCTGGCTTCCGGTCTCATCAGCTTCCAGCTGTTTTTAGCTGTACAAAAAATTTTGCTGCTTGATATTGCAGATTGTTGTGTTGTACCATATTATTTTAATGTATTATTTTAATAATGAATACACTGGTTTGCTGCACTTCATTATTCTATGGAAACATAAAACAGAATTGCAAAACAGAATTCTCAGGATTCTCAAAATAAACTCAGAATTCTAAGAAAAAAAGTCATAAATGTGAGATATAAATTTAGAATTATGAGGAAAAAAGTTTGTCAAGACAAACTTTAAGTTGGCTTGACCAGAATGTTTGAAAAAGTTTTAAATGTGATGGTTTTCAGTCTGAAATTGTTTGAAGTTTAACATAGTTTTAAAGCTTAAAGCATGAATGTTTTGAAGACAATACACTAAATCAGATATATAGAGTCAGATTAAAGATAGATAGATAGATAGATAGATAGTCAGATTACAGATAGATAGATTACAAATAGATTAACATGTTACTAGCATGTTGTTAGCATGATTAGCTAATTACTAACATATTTCTAGGATGACTCTAGCATGATTAGCATGTTACTAGCAAGTTGCTAGCATGATTAGCATGTTAATAGCATGATTAGCAAGTTAGTAGTATGTTTCTAGCATGATTAACATGTTACTATCATGCTTCTAACATGATTGGCATGTTGTTATTATGTTGTTAGCATGATTAGCAAGTTACTAGCCTGATTCTAGCATGATTAACAAGTTGCTAGTATGCTTCTAGCATGATCGTCATGTTGCTATTATGTTGTTAGCATGATTAGCAAGTTGATATTATGTTTCTAGCATGATTAGCAAGTTGCTAGCATGATTTTAGCATGATTAACGTTACTATCATGCTTCTAGCATGATTGGCATGTTGCTATTATGTTGTTAGCATGCTTAGCAAGTTACTAGCCTGTTTCTAGCATGATTAGCAAGTTGCTAGCATGATTTTAGCATGATTAGCAAGTTGATAATATGTTTCTAGCATGATTAGCAAGTTACTATCATGCTTCTAGCATGATTGGCATGTTGCTATTATGTTGTTAGCATGATTAGCAAGTTACTAGCCTGTTTCTAGCATGATTAACAAGTTGCTAGCATGTTTCTAGCGTGATTAGCAAGTTACTAGCATGGTTTTAGCATGATTAACATGTTACTATCATGCTTCTAGCATGATTGGCATGATTAGCAAGTTGGTAGTATGTTTCTAGCATGATTAACGTTACTATCATGCTTCTAACATGATTGGCATGTTGTTATTATGTTGTTAGCATGATTAGCAAGTTACTAGCCTGATTCTAGCATGATTAACAAGTTGCTAGTATGCTTCTAGCATGATCGTCATGTTGCTATTATGTTGTTAGCATGATTAGCAAGTTGATATTATGTTTCTAGCATGATTAGCAAGTTGCTAGCATGATTTTAGCATGATTAACGTTACTATCATGCTTCTAGCATGATTGGCATGTTGCTATTATGTTGTTAGCATGCTTAGCAAGTTACTAGCCTGTTTCTAGCAGGATTAGCAAGTTGCTAGCATGATTTTAGCATGATTAGCAAGTTGATAATATGTTTCTAGCATGATTAGCAAGTTACTATCATGCTTCTAGCATGATTGGCATGTTGCTATTATGTTGTTAGCATGATTAGCAAGTTGCTAGCCTGTTTCTAGCATGATTAACAAGTTGCTAGCATGTTTCTAGCATGATTAGCAAGTTGGTAGTATGTTTCTAGCCTGATTAGCAAGTTACTAGCATGGTTTTAGCATGATTAACATGTTACTATCATGCTTCTAGCATGATTGGCATGTTGCTATTATGTTGTTAGCATGATTAGCAAGTTACTAGCCTGTTTCTAGCATGATTAACAAGTTGCTAGCATGTTGTTAACATGACAACATCTCAAGCCAACTTAATTATAAAGAAAAAAGACAGAATTGTAAGATAAAACATTTCACATGGTAAAAACAGAATAAGACTCACTATTGAGCTCCGGTTGAGCAGTGTATACGTGTTCTTGATGACGCTGATATTGAGTCACACCAGATCTGGATATGAGCTCCGTTTCTTGCCTTCCACTAAACACATACACACAAAGCAGTAAACAATTTACTGTATGCAGTACAAATATATTCACTTGCCCTAAGAAGAAAAAACTATTGTCATGCTAAAATCTTTAAATTTAAAGCTGCAGTCCATAACTTATTTGGTTAAAAATTATACAAAATCAATTTTCAAACAAGTACATAACCAGCCAATGTTCAAAACTATTGCCTTACTTTAGCCCAATTCACAAAGGTTAGCTTATAATAATGTTTTTTAAATTGAGTGGTACGGGCAGGTTTTCGCAGGAAATTCAAGCATGCCACTGCATCATTACGTCACATCTGTAAACATAAAGAAGGCGTCCCGGCTAGTAGCTTTATCACATGTGAGAATGCTGCAGGTGACGGAGAGTTTACAGCCTTTTCTCACAGCGGCTGAACTTATCATTTTGATTGCGGAATGTAATTCAAAAAGTTTGTGTTTATGAAACATAAGTAACTGAAATTAGATTACTCCATTACTTAAATGTGCATTTGATTGCAGATAGCCTACGTGGGATTACATAAGTTTTGTATTTTAAAGAGAACACCGGTCCTACGGAAGAATGATTTGCTTTTTCGGCTAAAAGAATTTCTTCATATGAAATTAGAATTTTATGTCAATCAGAGATTAGACTGTACAGAAACAGACCAACAACTACCAAAACATTAGATTCATCTGCGCTGGAGCCTCTAAAGCATGGAAGATAATTCTGCACTTAACTGCAATTGCAGGGTTTCAGACAGAGATGGCGACAAAGAGGCAAAACTTACAGACTGCAGCTTTAAATTTACATTTTTATTTACTGACCATTACTCCAGAGATTTTAAAGGATCAAGACTTGTTTATGTTGGACAAGATCGCAAATGCAAAAACATCTGCATTTTCATATACAATATGTTTACCTAAGTTTGCGACGCCTTACAAAGATGATCACAACAGCGATGAGAATGAGAAGAACCAGAATGGAACACACTAGACCAGCAGGTAGTACAGGAGTGTGTCCTCGGCTGGACTCAGCTATGGAGTCAGGAGTGGACAACAGGTTGCCTGGAGGTCTTACTGAAACACACAACGTTGTACTATTTTATCACTGTTTATATCACTTTAAACATAAAAACGCACACCTTTATTTAACCTCTCTCTTGATTCTACTTAGATTGTCAAATAAAACACTGTCTCACCTTCGGAATGGTTTCCATCTGTCTGGTTTCCTGTACCATAGACACATAACCCCTGCGGTGGACCCCACATCCCATTTGACTGACACTCTATCTCTGGGGTAGTGATCTCCTCAGAACCGTTCACACACCCCCCTCTCCTGAACATTCCTGCTGCTGTTTCTTTAAATTCCATTTGGTTCCATACAAATGTTGGACATTTCAGGAAGAACACCTGGATCAAAGCAATGAAAGTGCAGTTGCCGCTGTAGGAAAATCCCAGGTAAAAGCCCTTTTGAGAGATCTTTCCCAATTTAATGTCCTTAGCATGGCTCAGGTCCTCCTCCTGTGGAGCAGCATTGGAAACGTATGGAAATTGATGCTGGACTCTGATCTTAAGAAGAGCTTTTTGTGGTCTTCTAGAGTACTGCTTGTGCATTTCATTTGATTCTCGCACATAGATATGAAGAGGCTCCTGGTCCGCTTGGGCAAAACTTATGTCCAGAAAAAGTTCAAGGGCATCTTTTTTGGGGATCCAGTTGGTCCATAATGTTTTGTGATCCCCATTCAATTCTGGGTTACAAGCTTGGTAAACAGAGTGTGCATAGTCCTTTCCAAGCTGCATTTGTGTTTCATTCCACTTACATTGATCAAAAGAGAAACAAATCATTATTTTGATTCATTATTAAATTTTGAGATGCATTTACCAGTATTAAACAATACGATTCATTAAAATACATTTTATACATATAACACTATTTATTTATAAAACATGTAATGTCAAACATTTTAAAACATGTTATGTTATATATAAATGCTGTTCTTCTGAACTTTCTATTCATAAAAAAAAAACCTGAAAAAATGTATCACAGTTTCCACAAAAATATTAAGCAGCAGCACAACTGTTTTAATAACGATCAGAAATGTTTCTTGAGCACTAAATCAGCATATTAGAAGTATTTCTGAATGATCATGTGACACTGAAGATTAGAGTAAAAACCTGTTAAAAATGCAGCTTTGCCATCACAGTACTAAATTGCCTTTTAAAATATTAATATATATATATATATATATATATATATATATATATCTTACCTTTTTAAAGCAACATCACTGTTTTGCCGTATTTACATTAAAATCCACTTTATACAGTCAAGCCAAAATTAATCCGACACCAGAGATATAATTTTTGATATTTTTTGACTAGTGAGTGCAGGACATTATAGTTCATTTATGTAAGTGAGAATAGCAAAATAAAGTAAACTGTGACATATTATACCCAAACATTCTTCATACAGTGGACTACCAGTAAAACTGTTAAAAATTTGGGACCAAAAATTACACTTTAACATTATCAAGAATTAGCCTATTTGTTCTGACACAGTTTAACTGAGTTCTTGTCGTATTTTATTACTATTTTCTAAACTATAGCGAATAAACTGTGATGTGAGAAATCTTGAAGGTATCTGAATAAATTTTGCAACATCACTGTTTTGCCGTATTTTAGGAGCATAAGAAAATGTCTAGCCTAAAACATAATAAACTTTAAGCAACAGACTTTTTTCGCCAAAGTCATTGTTTAGCTATATATATATATTCGAGACACAAAACCCAGACCTTTGTGGAATTACCCAAATATTACGTAAAATGCAACTTACAGCATTTGATGGTTGTAGTCCGCGCTGTTTGCTTGAATCAAATATTTCCTCTAAAATTAAACGCACTTTTTTAGTGGTTTATTACATTTCGATAATAACTCATAATAGAATGTGAATCATAAATCTTACCTCTGACTGGTGGTAGCTGTGTGGACATATCAGCGGATACGGTCCATGAAATGAAAAATAGAAAATAAAACATAGCCTACTGAAAAACGTTTCCTTTACACTGAAAAAGATAAAGGTTTGTATTTTATTTCACTATTACTTCTGAATAGAAATCAAACTACAATGCTTAGCGTCAGTTTCAGTCAACGAATGAATTGTCTTTTTAACGATTCAAACGAAGCGATTCGCAAAGCGTTCGTTATCACTCGACGTGAAGAATCCTTATTTTAAACGCCCACACAACTTACTATTACTAATAATATTTTACATTTCTTTCTTTGATTGTAGCCCAGTGTCCAGAAGAATATCCAGGCCTTTTTCGTGAGCAACAAATCCCTTTATATCATGAACTTTAAAATGATTATTTCAGGTAGGCCTATTCAGTCCTTGACTTCCAGAAGAGAACAGATATTCAGTCCGTGACTTCCAGAAGAGAAAAGAAAGCAAAAAGCTTTAACGATTCAGTTCTTGTTTCTTTACACTGTTGAGGTTGCTGATTAAGCAATACGTCTTTTGTGGAAACATTGTGCAAGACTGTGATATTTTTTTAGATATATTTGTGCTGATGTTTCCTTTTAATAGGGAAGTGAATCATACAACAGTCAATATACAAGCTAATATATAATCTTTAGCGTTTATCCGATTAAAATGTTTCACAACAATTCACAAAAATAAGGTTAAGTTTCTATAAAAACACTTCTATTTACATTTCTTTTAATAAAACCTATAGAGAGATGATTATATATGTGTGTGTACATCAGCATTTATGCTTGCTTTACCATAAGATACACACCCTTCTGCTTAGAGCTCTGCTAACGCTGCACTTTCTATTACTGGAGTCCAGTGACGTTGGGACCCTTTGCACATACTGATGACCACATATATCCTTTAAAACAAAACTGAAAAATATATGCAAACACACACTATTGCATGTGCTTCTGTTCAACAACCACCAGGTTAAAAGCAATACTGAAGTTTAAAACATTTTTATTTCCCAAAGACGTGTCAGCTGTAGTGTGTTAGCTGACATCAGGACATCAAAAACAATTCACTGTCAAATAATGACATTTCAAAGTGTGTAAACAGGGCTGAATATAATATTAAATCAAAGAGCTGAGTCTCTTAACAACCAGTCACTCAAAATAGCAATCACACACACACTCTTTAAAGGAGAAATTCTTCTGAATTGCTGAAAATACATTTGCTTCTGCTTTCTGTACCACATGGAAGAAAAGATGATTATGTCATATAAATACAATCTAAATTTTTTCATTCAGATTTTTAAAAACAAAATGCTAACACAAATTCATGCACACATTCGTTCTAGGCATTTTCAGTTTCCTGTGATATGTGGGAACAGAGGATACCATTGTAACAGTATTTGAAGAGGCATCATTGGGATCATATTGTGCAAATGATATCCATATTTAATAGGGTGCCTTAATGGAGAAATTTTGTGCAAAATGTTTATCTTCTCCCATGCTTTTGTGCTGTTGTGTCTGCTTGTTAGGTTAGTTAAACATGACTTGCATAACATAATGTAATTTTCATGTAACACAGCAATATCATTCAAAACTGAATGCTCCTCCTTTCATAATCTGAAAACTTGTGCTATTTTACATAGCGTTAAGATATCTTAAAATCACTGCAGCATCTGGCTTATACAAACAAGTTAAATAAGATAATAACACTGCAAAGGCCACATGTATATTATTTTTACTGAAAAAGTGCTGTCAGAAGACTATGGACCATTACAACTATTTCACTTTTTTCAGACATATATTCCGAGACTAAAAATGTCTCTAAAAGAAATTAACTTTTAATTCACCCCACCTATTCAACATGACTGAGAATCTATCTTGTGATATATTGTGATATGGTCCACACACACACACACACACACACACACACACACACACACACACACACACACACACACCTCACTAGTTCATCAGCACAGTGTTTAAAGGGACAGTCCTTTATAAAAGCAGGTGCACAGGATCCCTCACTGTAACACACACTTCTCTTTCCGACTTCCGTATTTCCTGCGCCTCATTTCTAGTCCTCTTTCCAACCTCTCATCCTCTTCAAGAGCCCTTGGGAATAAGAGAGAAAGAGAGAAAAAGAATAAGTCACTAATGGCTTAACACACAAAAACAGCCGCCACATTGCTACACTGCTGTTTAACCGTTTGGGGATCAAAAATACTTAAATTATATTATAATTTAAAATAACGAATTTCTATTTTAATAGTGTAATTTATTCCACTGATGGCAAAGCTGAATTTTCAGCATCATTACCAGTATTTAATGTCACATGATCCTTCAGAAATCTTTCTCATATTCTGATTTGCTGCTCAAGAAACATTTCAATTCTGGTCTAAAAAAAGTATAGATCATATTTGTGACCCTGCATCACAAAACCAGTCTTAAGTCGCTGGGGTATATTTGTAGCAATAGCCAAAAATACATTGTATGGGTCAAAATTATTGATTTTTCTTTTATGCCAAAAATCATTAGGATATTAAGTAAAGATCATGTTCCATGAGGATATTTTGTAAATTTCCTACCGAAACATATCAAAACTTATTTTTTGATAAGTAATATGCATTACTAAGAACTTAATTGGGACAACTTTAAAGGGCGATTTTCTCAATATTTTTATTTTTTTGCACCCTCAGATTCCAGATATTCAAATAGCTGTATCTCTGCCAAATATTGTCCTATCATAACAGACCATACATCAATTGAAAGCTTATTTATTCAACTTTCAGATGATGTATAAATCGTAAATGAATCTCACCCTCTCTCTTTGGCATCCATGTCATGCACAAGCTCGTCTCTCTGGTTGACTAAAGACACCAGCTCCTGCAACAACAGCTGCTCTCTGGTTTTATGGGCCTGAGTTTTCTTCCATTCTTCAGTTTTACAAAACAAGCAAGACAAAAATTGAGGATGATGAGAGATTACCACATGCCACACCTGATAAAGCTACAGTATCTCACCGAAGTGAGTACACCCCTCACATTTTTGTAATTATTTTATATTTACTTTTCATGTGACAACACTGAAAAAAAGACACTTTGCAACAATGTAAAGTAGTGAGTGTACAGCTTGAATAACAGTGTAAATTTGCTGTCCCCTCAAAATAACTGAACACACAGCCATTCATGTCTAAACTGCTGGCCACAAAAGTGAGTACACCCCTAAAATGTCCTTAGTCTGCTTGTCTTCAGCAAACTGTTTGCGGGCTTTCTTGTGCATCATCTTCAGAAGAGGCTTCCTTCTGGGACTACAGCCATGCAGACCAATCTGATGCAGTGTGCGGCGTATGGTCTGAGCGCTGACAAGCTGACCCCCCACCCCTTCAATCTCTGCAGCAATGCTGGCAGCACTCATATCTGTCTTGTTAAACCGCTGTATGGTCTTGGTAACCGTGCTGCAGCTTAGTTTCAGGGTCTTGGCAATCTTCTTATAGCCTACGCAATCTCTATGTAGAGCAACAATTCTTTTTTTCAGATCCTCAGAGAGTTCTTTGCCATGAGGTGCCATGTTGAACTTCCAGTGACCAGTATGAGAAAGTGAGAGCGATAACACCAAATTTAACACACCTGCTCCCCATTCACACCTGAGACCTTGTGGAGACATGACACCAGGGAGAGAAAATGGCTAATTGGGCCCAATTTGGACATTTTCACTTAGGGGTGTACTCACTTTTGTGGCCAGCGGTTTAGACATTACTGACTGTGTGTTCAGTTATTTTGAGGGGACAGCAAATTTACACTGTTATACAAGCTGTACACTCATTACTTTACATTGTAGCAAAGTGTCATTTCTACACTGTTGTCACAAGAAAATATATAATAAAATGTTTACAAAATTGTGAGGGGTGTACTCACTTCAGTGAGACACTGTACTTGATGAGTGACAAAACACTCATATATGCCCAATTTATTTCATTATTAGCGATAAGTTCTTAATTTCACATTGATTTATGTACAGTTGTACCTTCCACAGCCATTAAATCTTGAAGCTCTTTCTTCAGCAGCTCAAACCTTCTCTCCAAGTCTTGCTCTTCTTGTCTGTCACACAAAAGGAATGATAATTTGCAATGTGCCTTACATCAGCCTCTGTTTACATGAGGTTTTAGAGAGTATAAATAAGTATAGTGAAGCACAAAGTAAGTGAGAATATGTGTGAAAAGACATACAGTAACTGTAGATGGTCTTGTCTCCTGATTAAAGCGTTCTTCTTGTTAACCAGGGTAAACCACTCCTGAATCAGTGTCTCTTCTTCTACACGATCACTACCTGTAAGTGTACGATAAGAGCACAACATCATCAAGACACGCTAATCAACTTCATTGTCATTTGCATCACAATCTATAGCACAACACAAGAATTATTATAATTTCATAACTACTGTAGTCAGTAACATACCAGATTCCATATGTCTTCTCAGTTTCCTCTCCACAATGTCTGCTCTGCGATCTATCTGCTTCTGTTCAGCCTCCAGCGCCTGCATTTCACTAAGTACATATTGACTGACATCCTGCAAATACACAAACACATCATAAACACACATGCAAATACTCACACCCATGTGTAACGCATTTTACATCCCTTATGAAATATTGGTTTGGAGTTAGTTGACTATAAAATACTAATACATATAAGCCAAACTATGAAAGACTTTTCATATTATTTCAACATGATTTCAACTGACTGACTTGAGCCATCAAGCCATAAATAGAAAATCAATGAATGACCTGGTTCTCTCCTGCAGTGGCCTCTTCAACATTCTCTACATTTTCTACACAAACAAGACAGAAGAACAATACATCTGAATCAGGTCTTTCAAACATTTTACAATAGTTTTTACAAATTGTACAAATCATTTTCATAGCACTTTACATTCTGAAGAAAATACAGTTGAGGTCAAAAGTTTACATACAACTTGCAGAATCTGCAACATGTTAGTAATTTCCAAAATAAGAGGGATAATACAAAATGCATGTTATTTTTGATTTAGTACTGACCTGAATAAGATAATTCACATAAAAAATGTCCACATACAGTCCACAAGAGAAAATAATAGTTGAATTTATTTAAAAAATGACCCTGTTCAAAAGTTTACATACACTTGATTCTTAATACTGTGTTGTTACCTGAATGATCCACAACTGTGTTTTTTTTTGTTTAGTGATAGTTGTTCAGGAGTCCCTTATTTGTCCTCAACAGTTAAACTGCCTGCTGTTCTTAAAAAAAAATCCTTCAGGGTCCCACAAATTCTTTGGGGTTTTCAGCATTTTTGTGTATTTTAACTCTTTCCAACAAATACTGTATGATTTTGAGATTCATCTTTTTACACTGAGGACAACTGAGGGACTCATATGCAACTATTACTGAAGGTTCAAATACTCAATGATGCTTCAGAAGGAAAATGATGCATTAAGAGCCAGTAACTATTTGTAAACTATTTACCAGAATGAAGATGTGTACCTTTTTCTTATTTTGCCTAAATATCTTCTTTTTTTATTTAGTACTGCCCTTCAGAAGCTACAGAAGATACTTACATGTTCCCCAGAAGACAAAATAAGTTTACACCTTCCAGCTCTTAATGCACTTTTTTCTTTCTGAAGCATCAGTGAGCATTTTAACCTTCTGTAATTATAGCATATGAGTTCCTCAGTTGCCCTCAGTGTGAAAAAATAGATCTAACCATACAGTCATTGTTGGAAAGGGTTCAAATATACAAAAATGCTGGAAAATTAAAGAATGTGTAGGACCTAAAGGATTTTTCTGAACTGTTCAGTACAAGCAAGGGACTAATGAACAACTATCACAAAAAAAAAAAAAAACAGCTGTGGATCATTCAGGTAACAACACACTATTAACTTTTGAACGGGGTCATTTTTATAAATTCAACAATTATTTTCCCTTGTGGACTATATGTAAACATATTTTATGTGAAATATTTTATTCAGGTCAGTACTAAATAAAAAATAACATGCATTTTGTATGATCCCTTTGTATGTTCAGAATAAGTTACAGATTTAATATGCGGTTGTCTTTGAACATAAAGTCTTTGAATGGCGTATTTGAGTTAAATCTTACGTGAGTCTGAACTTTCTTTGGCTGCCTCAGTTTCTGCTTGGAGTGATGCAGCCTGGGTAAAAACATCACAATGTACAGCAGCTCAGTCAGTAATATACTAGTGTTTATAAAGATAACTTAAAAAATAAATAAATAAATAATCACCCTCACAAACGCAGACAACAATAAGTGCTCCAAAAACAGTATCTTTCTCATAACACAACATAAATCACACATTCAAAAACATCCATTAAACAGCACACACTGTAAACAAGGGCCCTCACCACAGTTATATTAACAATTTTGTGTATTTTTTTTAAACTATTAACAACAAATCAATATAACATTACTGGTCAAAAGTTGGGAACAATTAAAATGTTTAATGTTTTTAAAACAAGTCTCTTGTACTTACCAAGGCTACATTTAATAATTCATAAATACAGTAAAAATACTAATATTGTGAAATAGTATTACATTACAAAACAACAGTTTTCTATTTGAATATACAATATTTTAAAATGTTAGTTTATGAGTAAAAATTTAGCTTTGCCATCACAGGAATAAATTACATATTAAAATATTCAAATAAATTCAGCCTTGGTGAGCAATATAGACTTTTTTCCCACTTTTTTTTTTTTTAAAAAGCTACATAAATTATTCCAAACATCTGACTGCTAAAGTATGGTTGAATTGCTTTACCTCTGTACCGCTCTGCTGTTCATGTGGTTCAGGCTCATCTAGTGACTCTCCCCGCAGCTTTGATCTTCGCTTTTTAACAAGATCTGCATCCTTGAGATGAGAAAAGGCCTTTGAGGTGTGAGTTCTGGGTGGTGCCACTGGTGGCTGAGCGGCCCCTGATCCTCCAGCCTGGCTTGGGCCTTGCGTTCGCTTTGTTCTTGGAGGTGGCATCAAAACACCAGCATCTCCCTTGACCTCCTTTTCAGGGAAGCTTCCATTGGTCTCTAAAGTAATGCCGCTGCCCTGGAGCCTTTCGGCACAGTAACGGACAGCGGCTTCATGGTCGGCTTCCTCCCTCTTCTCACCGACAGCATAACTGGACTCGCTGCTGTTCTTCTCAATCTGTATGACACTGAGCTCCTGGCCCGTGAAATAGGTGCGGATCTGGTTGAGATACGTCATCACGATGAGCCTGTCGGGCACTGCCAGCAGCACCATGTCAGAGGACTCTATCAACCTAGAGATCCCCAGTTCAGCAAAGCCATCAAAAGCCTGTGAATAGACAAGGAAATCTTCATTTCTGCCATTTACTGATCACAGTTATAATCATTAAGGCAAGCGCACAACAAAAATGGCCTTGAAATTGTTGTACAGTGGAACTTGAACATACTGTTTATACATATAGAGTCAGTCAAAAGAAAATACAAAAAAGACATTATCAAAAGTTAATTTGAAAATGCGTGGATCACCTTCTTGTTGTTGCGTTTAATGTCATATGGATCCAGCATTTCATAATTCCTGAAGACAGAACAACAAATAAAAAAATACTGAGCAAGACTGAGGTGATAAAATATAAATAACCAATGTAACGAATGTCTTCCACATAAAAAACACCCACACTTTATCTGGATGGAAGTGATGCAGGATGGCACAAAAAGCGAGGCCGTTTCTCCATGAGGTGCTGAAGTTTGTAATCCGGACACCCTTGTAACCTTGTGTGACCTTTTGGCACCATTCCAACAGAGACTGACTTGAATTCACCAAGGTCACAATCTAGAATTGAAGACAAAAACAAATTAACCACCTGCTCATTGATGTCACTATGGTATAATCAACATAATTAAAAAGCAGAAGATCCAACAACCTCTGTTTTGCTGGTTGGCAACGTATGAGCTGTGGAACTTCCCTGAAGGTCATCTTCTCTTTGTTTATTACGAACAGGCACTGTTGGCTCATTATTGGCCTTTTCTGAAACCTCACTTTGATTGGCTGATGAGGAACTGGGAATTGAGACGTCTTCTGGGAAAGAGGCACTTAGACGTTTCTTCACACGAGGCATTGGCACAGGAAAATTTGAGGAATCTTCAGCAGCTTCTTGCCTAGATTAAAGAAAGAAAATAAATATTAAACAACTGATTTCTACATTTAAATAAACTAGTATTGCAAAATTTATTCAACTCATGATATATCTGTCATGTCTAAAAAGAAAGTTTTGTGATGCATGACAAGAAAATTAAACAAGCACCAAAGTCTTCACCTTTATCAAACAATCATTTATTTTTATTTACATTTTGCACATTTTTCATAAAGACAAACCATTTAACGTAAGGGTCAACACTTTAATGACTAAATTAACCATAAACTTCCATTCATTTTGAAAAGCCAAAATCAAAGAAACAATATTGGTCGAAAGAGAGTAAGAGCACTTCTAGTGACCAATTACTGCAATTTGTCTACAAATGTGACAACAGTTTATCCAACGAAACTTACCTAGACACATCTAAGATAACACCTGTGTCATCTACAGTGTCCATGCTCAAATCAATCTCAGCATCTCCAGAATGTACAGCATCCTTTTCTTCCTCAACACTGTAATCTTTTTCAATTTGTTGGTGTGTCTCCTCTTTGTTCTCACAATGTCCACCAAGTGGAGTACCAGTTTTGGGTTTTTCACTGATAACTGTCACATCAACCACTATCTGCTCAACAGGTTCTAAACCAGAATCCTCCTGGCTTTTTTTGTTTAGCTCAACTTCATTGGCACTTGAGTTGGTTGAATCCTCAAGGCTCTCTACTCCTGGTTCTACCCTCACCTGCTTGTCCACTTCAACAGTGCATTGTTTGTTTTCTTCTGAGACTGCAGAGTTAGAATCATGCAGTAAGCTTGGAAGTTCCTCAACCGAGAACTTGTCACTGAGTTTCTCTGAGTGGGGAATTGGGACAGGCATGCTTGTGTCACTTGGTCCTTCCTCAAGGACTTCAACATTAAGTAAATCTACAGGAGGTGGTGGACAACTCGAGGGAACGGTGAGATCATCTGGAAATGAGCCACTTAGACGTTTCTTCACACGTGGCACTGGGACTGGCAGACTTGAATCTTGAAGGTTTTCTGTTTGGGAAGCAATGTTATCTGAATCTGCTTGAGATAGAAGGGGGGATGAAGGGTCTGGAAGATCATCTGTAAAAGAACCACTGAGGCGTTTTTTTGAACATGGCACTGGGACTGGAAGACTTGAATCTTGATGGTCTTCTGTTTGGGGAGCAATGATATCTGAACCTGCTTGAGATGGTGGGGTTGGAAGATCATCTGAAAAAGAACCACTGAGGCGTTTCTTCACACGTGGCACTGGGACTGGCAGACTTGAATCTTGATGGTCTTCTGTTTGGGGAGCAATGATATCTGATCCTGCTTGAGATGGTGGGGTTGAAAGATCATCTGGAAAAGAACCACTGAGGCGTTTCTTCACACGTGGCACTGGGACTGGCAGACTTTGGGAAGCAATGTTATCCGAACCTGCTTGGGATGAAGGCGTAGATGAAAGGGCTGCAAGTTCATCTGGAAAAGAACCACTGAGGCGTTTTTTTGAACGTGGCACTGGGACTGGCAGATTTGAATCTTGATGGTCATCTGTTTTATGAATAATGTTGTCTGAACCTGCATGAGATGGAAGAGTGGATGAAGCATCTAAAAGATCATCTGTAAAAGAACCACTGAGACGTTTCTTTGCACGTGGCACCGGGACTGGCAAACTTGAATCTTGATGGTCTTCTGTTTGGGAAACAACATTATCTGAACCTGCTTGAGGTGGAAGAGTGGATGAAGGTATGGGAAGATCATCTGTAAAAGAACCACTGAGACGTTTCTTTACACGTGGCACTGGGACTTGCAGACTTGAATCTTGATTCTCTTCTGTTTGGAGAACAATGTTGTATGAATCTGCTTGAGATGGAAGGGTGGATGAAAGGGCTGGAAGATCATGATGGTCTTCAGTTTGGAGAACAATGTTGTCTGAATCAGATTGTGTTGAAAAAGTGGATGAAGGGGTTGGAAGATCACCTGGAAAGGAACCACTGAGACGTTTCTTCACACGTGGCACTGGGACTGGAAGACTTGAATCTTGATGGTCTTCAGTTTGGAGAGCAAAGTTTTCTGAATCTGCTTGAGATGGAAGGGAGGATAAAGGAGCTGGAAGATCATCTGGAAATGAGCCACTTAGACGCTTCTTTACACGTGGTACTGGGACTGGAAGACTTGAATCTTGATGGTCTTCTGTTTGGGAAGCAATGTCATCTGAACCTACTTGGGATGAGGGTGTAGATGAAGGGGCTGGAGGTTCATCTGTAAAAGAACCACTAAGACGTTTCTTTGAACGTGGCACTGGGACTGGCAGACTTGAATCCTGATGTTTTTGGAGAGCAATGTTATCATGATCTGCTTCAGATGCAGGGGTGGAAGAAGCAGAAGAAACATCATCTGTAAAAGATCCACTGAGACGTTTCTTCACACGTGGCATTGGGACTGGAAGATCAGTGCATCTAATTCGCATTTTCACTTCTGATGCCCCTGGAACATTCAAATCCAGTTGTACCTGATCTTTCATGTTCAAATCTTCACCATCTTGGGTCTTTTTTGTATCTTCAGACAGAGACATATTGGTGACAATATCAGAAAATGTGCTCGTTTCTTCAAACTCTCTACTGGCTTCATCAACATTGCTGGTTTGAGCTTTACTTTTCCGCCTCTGAGGAGCATGTAATTGTGTGACTATGTCTTTTGCAGGCACTAGGGGAACATTTTCTCCTTTGTTGCTATGACATGATGCCATAATTTCTTTGGGTTCTGGTAAACAAATCTCAATTTTGGATATTTCTACCACATTTTCAGGAAAAGATGCACTTGTCGATGGGAGAGGTACATCCGTCAAGGGATCTGTTTCTAAAGATGTACCAATATCTGCCACTGCTGAAGTGAGTGCAGTACCTACAATATGTGATGTACTCTGAGTATAATGGTCAGTTTGTTTTATGACACGGATGTTGTCGCTCTGAGCAGCTGGCTCAGCTGGACTGGAAACTGGTGTTGATAACGGAAATGTTTCTTGAAGAATGTCTTGCTTCTTAGTCCTTCTTGGTGGCACAGGTTCATTCGAACCTGAAACAGTCTGTTCTGTGACAGTCCTTGGGTTATGAGATGGTAAGGACATAGGTGGTTTCTCTTCATCCAGCAATTCATCCTTAGTCCGTTGGATGAAAAAAGAGACATCTTGGACTAAATGATGTTGTGGCCTTAAAACAAAAATACAGTATCACTACATTTATTTTGTGTTGCTGTTTTGTGTTATTTTGTGTAATAACGAATGCACTGACTGTGCCACGACACACTTATAAACCACAGTCAAACACCCTTTATTAGCAGGCAACTGTACCACTGCATGAAATGCTGTCTTCAGAAATTGCACATACCTTTGCAACATGCAACAAGTACATTAAAGTCACAACAACTGCAGATTTGGTAATAAAAGCACAGAAGATCTCAGCTTACCATCTTAGCTGAACAAATAGATATCGTTTAGGATGCAATGTGTAATTCCTTTGTTTTAAAACAATTTCTCTTCCCAGTTTTAGTCTACTTAGGCATTTCAACTTCTGGCTTAACCAAATGGCATGGTTTGGGGGCAGGACAACCTATCTGGCCAAACAATGGAACAATAGGCTAAAATGAAAGGGCAGTTTGCCATTTGGTGCCACTAGGGGCACTGAAATTACACACTGCATCTTAGGGCAAAAAGCAAAATTAGACACATGGACACAAATATTTAGAGAAAAAAAACAACACAAAATAAAAGCCATTTCAGTGCAAAATGTGTGCAATTGTGAGTTGGAAAACATTAAAAGAAAACAAAAACAATATAGCCGTGCTGCCGTTTACAGGACTTGCGGTTTGGGTTTGAATGCAACACTCCTGAGGAACTCACCCCTCTTCTGGAAGTGTGGCTGACAACTCATCCTTCAACATTTTATTTTCTGTCACAATCTCATTACCAGTTGTATGCACCTGCATCAACGGGTCAACATCTGTTTTGTCCTCCTCCTCTTTGGTCATCTCCTGAAGGTCAGCCTCCGTCAAAGGGGGCCACTTCCTCATTAGGCAAAATTCTTCATCTTCAACAAACCAGCTTTCAGTCTCTTTTGATGACAGTGATGTTTCTGAACAACCACCAACCAAACGCCACATGTAGGGTTCAGCAAAATCAAACACCTCAGACTCCGCTGCCTGTACGAGCACCTCTAATGAATGATCACATCCAGTGGCCATGCGAGTGCTGCTGTCCTCGGGATCCACAGATGATGAAAGACTGTCGAGAGGATCTAAAGTGTCTGTGTCTGTGCCTGTGACTGATCCAGAGCTAGAGGGCTGCAATATTGCTGCAACTGTCTCATAACTAAAAGAAAGCAACACTCGAGATGTGAAACATAAAAAAATTGATTTCTCAGGATATTTTTATGAATCAAAACTATAAAACTGAACACTGAATTACACAGATTTCAAGTGTTTTAAAATAAAATCCATGCAAACATGCTCAATAATTCCACCCAGTCATGTTATTTGATCTTACCCTCTGTGAAAGACATCAACTATAGTCTTAACAAGACCAGAAGATCCTTCTTTTTCGGTGGAAGTATCATCTGCTTCCAAAACTTCCCATCCTAACGCTATAGCAGTCTCTCCAGGCTCTGCGGTCTCATGAGTTTTACTATCAGACTGCTTTTGGACATGTTGCTCTTCCAGAAAAAACTTCTCCTCATGGTTTTCAATACTGATAAAGAATAGTTCACTAGTTAAAAGGAAAGTCCACATGGTCTGTGATGCGATTCACATGCACCATTCGTATCTCTCATGTACATGCACCAAAAGTGTTTTTTTAGGCACAACATACTGTGTGATAACGTAACAATGTTAGTGAAGAAAAAGTCAGGTCATATAAATCATGTTGAGCCAATTTTTTTATTAGATCATTTTGAAATGACACACTGGGTTGTCTTTACATGAACATGCGTGCACAAAGCTTCCATTAAGCTTCAACAATGTCAAAAAACAACATAATACATGTAAAATAACTCAAATAAAATAAAGATGGCCTCAGTTAATGTACAAACAACTCCAAGGATGTCAAAACAATATACTGGACATGCAACAAACAAATAAACACACAAAAACATGCGCTAACATGCTACAAACAAGTAACTCACTCTTCAGCCAAGGGCATCTCATGAAAACTTCCTATTACTTTGGGATTATCTTTAAAAAAAAAACAAAAACAAGAAAAAGTCTATACATTTCTGAGAATACATACAGTTGAGGTCAAAAGTTTACATACAACTTGCAGAATCATCTAAATTTACATTTTTTACCAAAATAAGAGGGATCATACAAAATGCATGTTATTTTTTTATTATTTAGTACTGACCTAAATAAGATATTCTCAACTGTATTGCACAATGTTCAAGCCACACTCTAAAAATGGGTCTCTTACCAGGCCCTGTTGTATCCAGCATTTGATTTCTTTCTGATTCTATGTATTGAGTAAATTTGGCTTCAAGTTCAGTGTGTTCTTGTGTTGGACTTGATGGAGAAACTACATATGTAGAAACATCTGGGAAATCAGGAAGCCTTGCTTCAGCTGGAGAACGTTGCACTCTAGTGGCCAGGTCACTGAAATCTCCTTCGGTTGCAGACAATGGAGCCTCTGGAGAAGCTGGGAAGACAGTTGTCATTGTACACTCTTCTTTTTTAAGTCTTTCTGAGCATGGAAAACAATCATTTCTGGCCTTCTCAGGGCAGGTAGGGGCAAGCAAGAACATTGTCTTTGAATATTCTTCATTGTACTTTGTATAGCTTAAAGACAAAACCTGTCTTTCTTTAAGAGGTTTAACCCATATAGGTTTCTGAGTGCATCTTATGCTTTCTTGAGACTCTTCTATGGGCACAGATTTTACTGTAGGAACACCTACAATAAGAGAAACCATCGGGCAAGAATGCAAAAGGCTGATTACGTCTGGTTCTTTACGGAGATAGAAACCCTCCATTTTAACCTGAGGTAGAGAGGGGAAGCCAGGTATGCAAGCTTCTCTCGGGCAGGTGGGTACTAGTGCAAACATCCTCTGCAAAATATTTTTGTCTATTTCTTCATACGGAGTTGTGAAATTAAACTGGACAAGCAGTTCTGATCTCATTCTCAGAGGCCTCTCCAACATGGACGTTTTATCTGCAAACCACGTTCCTGTGTTTATTCTCTCACTTGATGCGAATCCCGTGATTCTTGACGTCTTTGGAACACATTGATGAAGAGCAACCATATTGGGAGGAAGTGTAGCTTTCCGCTTAGGTGCACATGGGAATCCTGGTATTCTTGCTATTGGCGGACAAGTTGGAGCCAATGCAAACATTATCTTAGATAATTCACTGCACCAATCTACTTTGTCAACAAGAACAACAGGTTGCTTTTCAAAAGATACATTACACAATGTTTTCTTGTCAACAAACCAATCTAAGTGATCTCTTTTAGAAGAAAATCCAATAACATTAGACTTCTCCGGGCAATTGGGAAGCATGCGTAGCATTATAGGTTCGGGCACAACTGGAAAACCTGGAACACTAAGCACTGATGGACAGGTAGGTGCCAAAGCAAACATTCTATGGGTGTTTTCTTTGCATATCTTGTCTGTTTCCAAAACAACAAGGGGTTTCTTTAATGGGTATGACCACAAAATGACTGTACTCAAAGGCCAATTGGACATCTTGGGGGTAGAGATGCTTGGACAACCAGCTATGTGTGAAATCTTTGGGCAAGAGGGACAAATGTTTTGCATGTTTGGCTCCATCTGTGATTTACGACGTGGTCTAGATGGAAAGCCTGGAACACATGATACTTTTGGGCATGTTGGTGCCAGAGCTACCATCTGTGAGTCTACTTCATCTTTTATGGGGTCAACAGTGATCTGTCTATCTTTGAATAAACTGCAAAAGATTACTGTTTGATCACTAATGCACTCCATGCCTTCGCAGACCCTTACAGAAGGACATCCAGGGATTCTAGAAAGCACCGGACAGGATGGAAGAAGCTCCAACATATTCGGCTCTACTTGGGTTTCAGGGACAAAATCTGGCATTTGTGCAACATTCTCAGATACAGAGGCTAATATCTGATTTGCAGGCTGGGAATCATCCCCCACTTTTGAGTCAGCAATTGTAGACTCTTGAAGAATTAATTCTTCATAAGACTGAGTTAGTATTTCTTCACTTTTTGGTGCAGATGTGAAATCAGAAATAGGTTTTGAAGATGTAATTATAGCCTTCATTATTACAGGGTTCTCTGAATACTCAACTGGAGTTTCAGGGAAAGATTCTGGCACTTGTGCAGTGCTCTCAGATAAAAAGGTTAATATCTTGTTTGCAGGCATGGAATCATCCTTCAATTCTGACTCAGCAATTGTAGACTCTTGAAGACTTAATACTTCACATGATTTAAGTATTTCTTCACTCTTTGGTATAGATGTGAAATCAGGAATAAGTTTTAAAGATGGAACTGTGGACTCTATCATTATAGGGGTCTCTGAATACTCAGCATGGGTTTCAGGGAAAGATTCTGGCACTTGTGCAGCGTTTTCAGATACAAAGGATAATATCTCGTTTGCAGGCTCGGAATCATCCCTTAGTTCTGACTCAGCAATTGTAGACTCTTGAAGAATTAATTCTTCACATGATTGAAGAAGTATTTCTTTACTTTCTGGTGCAGATGTGAAATCAGGAATAAGTTTTGAAGATGGAACTGTGGCCATTACAAGGGTCTCTGAATACTCAGCTGGACTTTCGATGAGCAAAATTGGCTTTGCTTTAGGACGTTCTTCCAGTAATGATGTTTCCATGCTCAGCCATTCCTCATGATGCTTTTCTTCTGGAATTGGGGTCTGCGAAGAAATGTCAACAACAATTGATGTTTCTGGAAAAGCCATACATGGGCCCTCGGTGGGTCTCTTAGCAGATGGAAAGCCAGGAATTCTTGATTCGTTTGGACATGTGCATGTCAGGGACATCATATTTGCTTGATAGGGGGACTTTTCCAAGTTTGCCATTACCAATGCCAATTTTGTTGATTCACATGGCTTATTCCAAATTATGCTTAAATCAGTAGGCCAGTTGATTATGTCTGTTTTGCATATGCTAGACAGCGCTGTCGATGGACATCCAAAAACTCTTGAGAAAAGTGGACATGAGGGAAGAAGATCTACCATGTTTGGGATACACTCTTGTTGCAGTCCTATAGGCCGATCTTCTGTTAAAGGGACCAGACTATTGGGATTTTCTGTAGTCTCTTCCTCCTTCTTAAAACTGTCAGCAAATTCTATTGGTTGGTTTTGCGATGCCCATAATACACCCTGATCCACTTCTTTGTTTTCAAACAGAGAAATGTCTCTGTAATTTTCAGAAGGTGGAATCGAAGCACTTATGCTTTGACATCTGAGAAAATAAGTATAAAATCAGATGTCAGATGTGATGCATGACAATTCAAGATGATTTGACTGCATGCATCATTCCGTTAAATGGCAGCCATTTAATTGATTCAATATATGTGATGCAAGTCTAGAAGAAATGCATACAGGTTTGGAACAAGATAAAGGTGAGTGAATGATGACATTTTTAAGTTTGGGTTAAACTATGTCTTTAAGAGGGCAGAGGATTTAAATGTTATATGCAGGCAGAAAAAAGTCTGATGCGGTTGCAGCAAGGCAAAGCAGTAAATTAATACTTTCTACTTTATGGTTCCTTACAAAACTCACCTCTCCTCAACAGTCAGTAATAGTGGCATGTCTGGTATGGAGTGCCACATTCTGCAATGCATTTTCCTAGAAACAATTGTCAAAGTACTTCATGCACTATCCACTGACTGCAGGATGTGCAAAACAAAATGTCCTCTTTTGAGTAACAACACTTGGGCAATTCTGAACTTACCCCCTCTCCAGAATTCCCTTTTGTCCTTCCTCACATCTTGCCCAAAAGTTCACATTCTCCTTGGTCTTCTCTAATGCAAAACTATTGTTAGAATTGTTTGCAACTGACGTGTCTATCTCAGTGTCTGTCTCAAGCACAGTTGATGTTTCTTGTTTAGGGCCAATGTCTTCTGGTGGCACTCGGCTATTTTTTGCATTACAAAGCATATGTGAAGATGAATGTATGGATGGAAAGCCAGGTACACGGGACTGCTTTGCACAGGATGGCATCATCATAGCCATTTCTTCTAGTTGGAAATTCAGATATGTTTGATTCAAGTTCATTAAAGAAGGACACACCAAACCAGACTCATCATTTGAGATCCTCTTATACAGTTGCTTTGTATCCAGAGGCCATGCACTTGAATCTATTACTTCATTTCCCAAGTCAACAGACGGCATACCTAATAGCCTTGTAAACTGTGGACAAGATAGCACGAGGGAAACCATATCTGGTGGTTTCTCCTCAGTTTTTTTTCTCAGAGCAGATGGGAAGCCGGGCAATTTAGCATTGATTGCACAAGTTGGACGCAAAGCTACCATATCCCTAATGAAGGATTTATCCTTTATTTCTCTGTACTGAGGTGGAACAGCATGTATAGACTGACTCCTTCTACATAATTGATTAATCCATAGTGGCGTTTCATTTACAGGCCACTGTAAGTTCTCTTCAGATACTGTGTTTGACAGCATCCCAGGTATATTTGATGCTGTTGGGCAGGAATGGAAAAGATAAACCATTAATTTGGGCTTTGGTGCAGATGGAAAGCCAGGGACACTTGCTTTCACTGGACAACTTGGCAAAATAGCATACATTCCTTTAAAACTCTCTTTGTCCTGGTAAGCAATGTCTAACTTGTCACATGTGTTCACTGGCGGACACCTCATACAAAAAGCTCTCTCCTTAAAAAGCCAATTATTCACCAAAGCGTTATCAGCTTCACTTTGGACTAAAGAAGGAAAGCCTGGAGTTTTAGCTGACTGTGAGCATGTTGATAGAGTACCAGACGTTATTTGTGTTTCAGGGATGAGCCACGGTGCAGAAGGAAATCCAGGTGCTCTTGCTTTTCTTGGGCATGAAGGTATCAATGACAACATATCGTTTTCTGTAACTTCATACAGAGTTGGACATGGACAGATTAAATGACATGGCTGAGATGTAAGCGTCTTTGTCCAAAATGGTTTAATGTCCTTTGGCCATTCCTTAAGTGATTCTGATGTGCTTGTAAGAATTTGTATAGCTGATATTCCAATGACACAAGAGGTTGTTGGACATTGAGGTAGGAGTTTTGTCATACAGAAGACAATGTCTTGTTTTCGTTTCGGTGCAGATGGGAAACCAGGAGTCCTTGCTTTTCTTGGGCAGGATGGTACTAAGTTCACCATCCCTGTTAACTGGTCATCTTTCAGTATGTTTACAATGTGAGGCAAACTGGACTGGCTCCTTTGTGGTATTATCACAGATGACTGATTGTTGGATGGCCACTGTTGGAAGATAATGTGATCGTCAAATTCTTTTGCAGATGGAAATCCAGCAATGCAGGAAACTTTTGGACAACATGGTGAAATCTTGACCATACTTGGTGCAACTGGTTTTGGAGCAGATGGAAATCCTGGAGTCTTGGGTGCTGCTGAGCAAGATGGCCTCAAGGCAATCATCTTTCTTGCAGATTCAAAATCCATATTTGTTGAGGACACTGGCAAAATCGGTTGCTTGTTTTTCCTCAAATAAAATACTAAATTCTCATTAGGCCAGATTTCATCTGTGCAAATGACTGGATATCTTGAAGGTAAACCTGGAACTACAGAGACGTCGGGACATAATGGAAAGAGACTGACCATACAAAATGGCGAAGATGGGAATCCTGGGATGCTGGCAGTTCTTGGACAAGTTAACTGTAAGGAAACCATATTTTCCACAGTGCTTTGGTTATACAATGAGCAATCCATATCTTCAATAAGTTTTTCTGGTTTCTCCTTTTGAATGTGCTCTTTTAGTATCTTCTCAGACTCGTCCCAAGGCCATCTTGTGTCTTGAAAGGTTATAGATGGCATCCCAGATGCAAAAGCAGTTTTTGGACAGGCTAGATGTATCATGCTGGGAACAGATGGAGAACTGTCGACATTGGGTTCTTCTCCGTTATTCTTGCAAACAGGGAGAACTGTGACTTCTTGGTTCATTCTAGGTAGCTGGTCTACAAACAAGTCTCCTATTTGATTCTCAGCTAATTTAAATGGTGACCAAGGAGAATGGGACTCTTTTGAGCAAGAGGGCAGCAAAGCAGCCATGCTTTTGGTGCTGAGGGACAGGGACATTAGAACAGAAATCAGCGGGAGGATGTCAAATGGTATTTATGAATAATAATAAGCAAATGGACCGCAGTACATACAGTATATGCATTTTATATTAATATAGCATTAAAAGCTTAAAATGTAACAGTAACTATATGCTGGAATTTCACGTGCACTATTCCATACTTACCCTTTGTCAGTGTGATCTGACTGGAACATTTCTGTGTTTGAGAGCAGCTGCGGCAGAGATTCTGGGCTGGTCTCTTGCGCTTGTATTTCTGCTGGTTGAACGTTACTTTGAAAGGGCTCTGTCTTGTCTTTATGAGGAATCGTCTCATCTTCTGTCTGCTCATGTGCAGCTGAGCGTAAAATGGCCAGCTCTGCAGAGCTCTGTAAATTCTCTGACTGATTGATCTGGACCTCAGTTAATGGGCTGACAAATGTAGGGGCAGCAGTGGGTTCTGCGACAGATTCGAGGGTTGCATGGGTGGTTACTCTATCTGTATCAGACAGGTTGGATTTTGGCAGCTCAAAATATGTGACATCAGTGACAGAAGGTGACTTTTGGTCACTGGGCAGCAGAGAGGTCATACTCTCTGGTCTAGGAAGAAAACACATCAGAACTGATGAAGAGTTCTGGGATTATACCAAGAAAGAAAAACTAAATTATCCACCTTTTTCTTCCTGTAAGAGTGGGCAAGGCCATTTGTAAATTTTATCAGTCTGGCTTCCAGACCGCTATTTGTAGCTGTACAAAACAGCTCATTTGCTGCTTGATATTGCAAATCGGTGTGCCTTACCATACTGTTTTAATGTATCATCTTAATTATGAGCACACTGGTTTGTAGTGCAAACAGTTTTACCATTTACTGCACGTTGTTATTCTTCTTGTTATTTCCCTATAGCGGCTAATGAACAGGAATTCTCACCCATAGACTTAATTTCATGTTAAAGAATAAGGTGGATATTGCCTAAAAGTGTTAATGAAACACCATGCTGAAATGCAAAGTCATTTTTAAACAAATTTTACACAATTGTTTCGTTTCTGGCATTTGCATTAATATAAAAATGCTAATTTATTTTGCCTTCATTCATTACAGTGTGCCAACTTGTGATGTAACATGCAAACTAATACAAAAATACAAATTAAGTTTTAATCCTGAATTTGAACCAAGAAAACCCAATAGCCTCAAAATGCCAGTAACCATTTCTAAAACTTAAAATTTAAAACTCTTTTGTTGCTTTTATGACCTTGTAGTCATTTGCCTACTTTGATTAAATTTATATGATAACAATGTTATCTATTGTTTATAGAGCAGGGTTTAAGTCCTCACAAATGTAAGTGATCTTCAACATTTTATGATAAACACACCAAACAATATTCAGGTTGATTCCACGTAATAACACAATTCAATACAATACAATAAAAACACATCAGGCTGTTAGTGTTTCATCCAAGATTAAAAAAAATCAAAGAGCCAACAGTTTTGTGTTCACACCAAAGTCACCCATAGTAAATACAACACTCATGTTAAAACCAAAGTGTCAGTGCTTTGCAACCAACACTTGTTTTAGACCAATCAATGCACTTGTTATTGACACCAACCAACCAGCAACACTCAGTTTTCAACATATTACTCACCCTTTTGCAGGCCGCACAACCTCAAGTCCAAAAACAGGCCGCTGCTTCTCCAAACTACTGTTTGGTTTTTGGTTGGCTATACTGATGACTCCGGCTCTGCGAGGGTGAGGTTCATGGTTTTGGTGAACATCTGCGTGTATAGCATCTGCATCCTCATCAGCTGTAGAAATATAACCAGTGATCACATAAGAATTACCAATATGTCAAAGAAAACACTCAAATTTATTTAGTTAGTTCACCCAACAATGACAATTATTCACCCTCATGTCATTCCAAACCCGCAAGACCTTCGTTCACCTTCAGAACACAGATTAAGATATTTTTGATGAAATCCACATTCAAGGCCCAAAAAGGTAGTAAGGACATTGTTAAAATAGTCCACACTGAACCACTGATGTCACATGGACTATTTTAACAATGTCCTTACTACCTTTTCTAGGCCCTGAATGTAGAAGGACACTTACTTGTCTATGGAGGGTCAGAAAGCTCTCGGATTTCATCAAAAACATCTTAATTTGTGTTCTGGTTTGGAACACAAACATGAGGGTGTGTAATTAATGACAGAATTTTTAGTTTCAACAAACCCTTTAAAGCAGCTATAGTGTAGTGTATTCTTACCAGAAGACACTGTATTGGGACATTCCTCCTCTGCTAATACACTTAACTGTCTGTGTTTCTCTGAAATAGAAATATATATAATATGTCATAATATAAAATGTCTACAACAAAATATTAAGAACAAATGCAGCATTTCAGCATTCAATTAAGGCATTATTAAAAATATTTTCCATTTGTTAAAGTTAAAACAGAACATAATATGAAATTGAAGAAGCTCAAGCCTCACACGTGTTTGTTAAGGTACAGATCTGCTTGTAAGATCAGTAATTCATGCAAATCATACCAGCTACATGTACCTACCTAGCAAAATAAATAAATAAAACATTTCCAACCTTAATCGTTTAAACAATAGTAAATATTATATTAACAGTTTGTTTCATTCAGTAATTCATGTGTCCTCCAGGGGGCATAACATCATATAATATAAGACTTACAAAATAATATGCAAATAATGTGTTATCTGACTGTTGTTGATAATCTCCAATTCTGTTCTATTTTATAAAAGATGGTCTTGTTGAAACTTAAATGTGTTTATGGAAAAAGTAACAATTCAAAGCATAATATAATTAAATATTGTTTAAAGTTTTTTTTTTTTTTTTTTTTTTTTGAGGAAAACATTCCAGGATTTTTCTCCATACAGTGGACTTCAATAGGGTCAGTGAATTTAAGGTCCATTGTTTCAATGCGTCTGAGGAATAATGGTCTCATCTATGAAAACGATTGGTTATTGTCAAAAATAAATAACTAAATAAATTTTGCACTAGCCCTGCGACTACAACTTCACACATTACGTAATCATGTTAAAAAGGTGTAGACACGAATCGTGAAAGACAAGCATTTGTGGTTAAAAAGTATACTTTTTTTTCCCACTAGATAAGACCCTTACTCCTCAGCTGTTATCATGCAGAGCCCTTTGAAACTGCACTGAAACTGCAATTTAGATATTCAACCTGCTGAACCCCATTGTCCACTAAATGGACAAAAATCCTGGAAAGCTTTCCTCAAAAACCTTAATTTTGTTTCGACTGAAGAAATAAAGACATGAACATCTTGAATGTTGAGGGTAAGTAAATTATCAGGAAATTTTAATTCAGGAGTGAACTAAACCTTTAACGTAATGCTGTTAAGACCATGTTTCAAAAAACACTGTAACAGTGAGTCAGAAACATTGACTATTTTTTAACAGTTTTATAGTTATGAGGATAAGATCAATCCACTGGGAAGAATGGAATGTTTGGCCTTCTGACACTGTGCTGTTATGCAAGAAATGTTATGAGTGTAATCTAAAACAGATCTCACTAGCTCAAGACATGCTTCAAATCCATTCTCCGTTATCTACTCTACATACAACACATATTTACAGCAATGACAGTACAAACACACAGAGAATGAGAAGGAACCACAGATAAAGGTTCAGGCCAGCATATGTACCTGTGAGTGAGTCAGTGGAAAGGACTGAAACAGAGGCAATTATAGGGGATACAGTGGATGTTTGGGCATAAATGTGGGTGGAAGAGGGTGAAGGAAGAATGAAAGGAGAGGAAGACAGTGGAGAGGTAGGGGCATTTACAGGAAGAGGGGCTATTGGTCTGCGCACATTGGGTCTAACCACTGTGGGCACAACCTGATGTCTCCATTGGGATGTCTGGACCTCTGGAAGAGGTTCTGAGGTTGACATTGACCAGACGAGAAAGACAGATGACAGAAAAAGGAGAGAATGATTACAAAAAGAAGAAGGAAGGATGAGGCGATGAGTGCAGAGAGGAAACTGTTTAAAGGGTTTACGTTCAACCAGAAATAAAAATTATTTTACTTTTCAGGCTCATATGGAAATAAATTAAAGACACGTGTCTTTAAAACAAAAACTACTGGCACTTTTTTTTTAAATAATACTTTGGAAACTATATATACTGAATACAAATTGCTGAATTTTTAATCATAAAATTGTATGTGAATTTTTTTCTGTTCAAAATATGCTCACAGCTTGAAGTAATAGTTTACCTAAGAAAATGAAAATTTGCTAAAAATGTAGTCACCTCAGGCCATCCAAGATGTAGAGGAGTTTGTTTCTTCATCAGAACAGATTTGGAGAAGTTTAGCATTACATCCACTTTCCAGTGGATGCTCTGCAGTGAATGGGTGCCGTCAGAATGACAGTCCAAAAAGCTGATAAAAACCATCACCCACAGGTAATCCACATGACTCCAGTACATTGATTTTCATCTTGTAAAGCAAAAAGCTGTGTGCTTGTAAGAAACAAATACATATTTAAGAAGTTTTAACTTAACCATTGCTTTTGGTCAAAATATGAGTCCGTAATCCATAATAACACTTCCGCCAGTTGAAAAAGTCCATCCTGGTTGTCCTCTCACATCAAAATCCATAAACATATTTATTTAGAACTGTCTTGACTTGAAAGCAGTGACAAATTTGTCACTTGAGAATGCAATTTAATGGATAGAGGACTTTCGTATTTTAGCTAATAATGACAGTTTGAAGTTAGAATCATCTTACTGACAGATTTTTTTTTCTTACAAACACAGGTTTTTTCTTAACAATATGTTCATTGATGGACTGGAGTCTGGATTACTTGTGGATTGTTATGATGTATTTATCAACTGTTTGGACTCTCATTTTGACGGCACCCATTCACGGCAGAGGATCCACTGGTGAGCAAGTCATGTAATGACAAATTTGTTGATAAATCTGTTCTGGTGATGAAACAAACTCCTCTTCATCTTGGATGGCCTGAGGGTGAGTAAATATTCAACAAATTTTCATTTTTAGGTAAAATATTTCTTTAAAATGTATTTAATTCAATTAAATTACTTTCATTTATTTAGTGCTTTATACAATACTGATTTTAAAGCAGCTTCAGGAAAATAGTGTTAATGTTGTAAATTTATTAAATGAATTAAATTGTAGCTGGAAAACAGCTCTACAGTAGCATAGTCTCATTATTAAGCTCAGTTCAGTGTCGCTTTAATTTAGTTTAGTACGTTAATGCTGCAAAGCATTAATGTAATGTAAATGTTTATCTTTTTTTATTCCAAAGGCTCTTTTTAAAAGCCATCATGAGAGTGAGTAAATTGTGACAATTTTCATTTTTGGATGAACTTTCCCTTTAAAAAATGAGAAATGGCTGATTCAGACAACAAGGATTAGAAATTTCACAATATTCATGCTCCACAAAAGGGCATCCAAAACCCTATAACACTGCATATGATTTTTTTTTTCATCTTACTTAACAGATGAAAACTAATCATTTCATTAATTTAACACATGCAAACAGGTTTAGAATATCCTAGAGTTATCCTGGAGTGTCTGCTCTCTACCTCTACCTGACTCGGCAACAACAGGTGCAGTGACCACAGGACCAACATCAGGAGTGGAACTTAGAGGAGCATCAGAAACAGCGAGAAGAGGAGATGACAGGACAGCAGAAACACATGGATAAGGGGCAGATGAAGAACTAGATGAAACAACAGGAGCAACAGAGGGAGAAACCAGTGATGCTGGAGCAGGAGAGAGGATGGCAGCTGACGAGGTTTGGAAGCAAAAAGTAGAGGCTGTCAGAACGCTGGGCTTCTCAGAGGAAGGAGCCACACTGGAAGATGTTACAGCAGGATTGGGAGTAATAGTCAAGGAGTTCATTGGTTGAGGAAGCACATGGGATGAAGACATTGCAGGAAGTGGAACATACATTTGAGGAGGGGTTTGTGCAGGGGGAGAGGAGGTGATTGAGGCTGGATGACACTGTTGGTTAATATGTTCTGAAGAGGTGAAGGGCGCAGGACAGAGAGCAGGTTTCAGCTTGGGGGACCTCCACTCTTTTTGCCAAGATGCTGGAGTTTAATAATGACAGAGTGCATGTATGATAAGTAGAACAGATACAGAGGGAAGAAGAAGAAAAAAAAAGAATATGATTAGCATTTGAAAATGCTAACAATGTTTGTAAAAAAAAAGTACAGTTGAGGGCAAAAGTTTACAAACACCTTGCAGAATCTGCAAAATGTTAACTATTTTACCAAAATAAGAAGGATAATACAAAACGTGTGTTATTTTTTATTAACTATTTTACCAAAATAAGAAGGATAATACAAAACGTGTGTTATTTTTTATTAACTATTTTACCAAAATAAGAAGGATAATACAAAACATGTGTTATTTTTTATTAAGTACTGACCTGAATAAGATATTTACATATAGTCCACAAGTGAAAATAATAGCTGAATTATAAAAATGACCTTGTTTAAAAATGCACATACACTTGATTCTTTTTACTTTGTTGTTACCTGAATGATCCACAGCTGTGTGTTTTGTATTTTAGTGATAGTTGATTTGTTTGTCCTGAACAGTTAAACTGCCTGCTGTTCTTCAGAAAAAAACTTTCAGGTCCCACAAATGATTTGGTTTGTCAACATTTTTGTGTATTTGAACCCTTTCCAACAATGACTGTATGATTATGAGATCCATCTTTTTACACTAAGGTATGGTTGCTAAATCATCTATATGCATCATAAATATTTTTAGACCTGGATACATTTACTTTGATGTAACAGCTATTACATCTATTATGCTAAAATTGTACTTTTTTGAAGTAAATGGATGCTTTTACTTCTCCTATGTATTTCTCCTTTTCACAGTCTGTCTGAAGTGATGGGTGGTTCCAAAATACATGGTCACATGACAGTAAAAGTGTACAGCTGCCAAAATACAGGGGTTGGGTCAACTTACCCACTGACTCAACTTACCCACTCTCCCCTATGTAAACTTTTGAATGGTGTCATTTTTATATATTCTACTATTATTTGCTCTTGTGGACTATAGGTAAGCGTCTTTTATGTGAAATATCTTATGCAGGTCAGTACTAAATCAAAAATAACACGCATTTTGTATGATCCCTTTTATTCTGGTAAAATAATTAACATTTTGTAGATTCTGCAAGGTGTATGTAAACTTTTGACTTCAACTATAAAAAAGATTCTTTTAACATTTTTCTTGAATACACAATAGCTTTGAATTTATGCCACAGTTATTTGCTACTGTTAATTGGAGGAAGGTGGTATACATAATTTCGGGTATTGGACACTGATATTCTAGATAGTCACCAGTATTTTAATTAATTTTTTTTTTAAAGAAATTAATACTTTTATTCAAAGTGACAGTAAAGTATACATATACAATTTATACATATTTTCATGTTACATATTTCAAATAAATTGTATTCTTTTGAAATTTCAATTCATCAAATAATTCTAGGAAAAAATGCATCGCAATTTCCACAAAAATTGAGCTGCAAATGGGTTTAACACTGATAATAATAATGTTTCTTGTGCAGCAAATCAGCATATTAAAATGTTTTCTCAAGGATCATATGACACTAAAGACTGCAGTAATGATGCTAAAAATTCAGCTTTGCATCATGAATAAATTACATTTTAAAATATATTAAAATAGAAAAGTGTTATTTTAAACAGTAAAAATATTTCACAATTTTGCAATTTTTGCTGTAATTTGAATCAAATAAATGCAAAATCAATATTATTTAACAATATTGCTGTTATTACTTTACTCAATTTTTGACTAAATAATAATGCAGCCTTGGCTATAAGAATAAACTTTTTTTTTTAGTTTACCAAAAATGTTACCAACCCCAAACTTTTAAACATTATTGTATCTAATAAAATTTGATAGCCTTTTAATAGTATACAAGTATATAAACAGATTCAAAGCTAGCAAACATGGGCTAAAAGTGTTAAAACACTTTTTGATTTTATGTGTTCTTTGATGGTGACTTTGCATCTCTTTATGACCTCCAAATCATTTTTCAGAAAGCCAGGTACATAACATAAAATATGTGATTCAAATGAATCTTTAAAATCAAAAGGCATTAGATTTTAAAATGTGACCATAAATCAATTAAGCGTTCCACTGATGTATGGCTTGTTAGAATAGAACAATATTTAGCCAAAATACTTTTTTTGAAAATCTGGAATCTGAGGGTGCAAAAAAATCTAAATATTCAGAAAATTGCCTTTAAAGTTGCCCAAAGGAAGTTCTTAGCAATGCATATTACTAATCAAAAATTAAGTTTTGATACATTTACAGTATGAAATTTACAAAATATCTTCATGGAACATGGTCTGTACTTACTATCCCAATGATTTTTGGCATAAAAGAAAATCTATAATTTTGACTGATACAATGTATTGTTGGCTATTTAAGACAGGGTCCAGAGTCACAAATGTGTTAAATATAAACATCTGCCCCATGTACCTGTCTCAGTGGCAGAGGGCATGCTCGATGGCTTTGTAAGGGCAGAACCTGGCTCAGCCAATGAGGCACGATAGATTTTTGAGGGGCGTGGTGCAGGTACAGTAATTGAACCCTGATTGGAGCAGCCCAACTCAAAGGAGGAGGGGTCAATATCAGAAGGGGAGGAGTGTGAAGAGGGAAAACTGTGAGGTCTCCAGGTCTTGCTACGAGCGGCGGAATGGGTGGCTAAGTCAGGGGAGAAAACAATAACACAGAAAAGAGAAGAATGAAGAAGACGACAGAATGAAAGCAAGGTGAAGCAGCAACAGTACAGGTAAAAATAAAAGACGTGCAAATATCAAAATGCATTACACAGTTAATGCAAGCTGCAATGCAACTATTTACGAGGATTATCTTTTCTGACTAATTCATTACCTTTCTGGGTTGTATCGGGTAGAGGAGTCTGCTGAGGGGATGTGGAGGACTGAGCAGAGGAAAGAGAAAAGGGTGTGCTAATCCCAGGAAGAAAAGAGAAAGGCCTCTGGGGAGGAACTGCACTGCTCTCAGCAGAGCGACTGCTCTCCAATAACTCAGCCCTAGCAAGACCTCCAGACGGTCTTTGAGTGACAGATACAGCGACTTAAAGGGAGAAGGGAAAATTATAGCATGATGAGAGGTGAAGAAGAAAAAAATAACAGAAGACACAAAGTAAAGCTACAGCTTTTTGTAAATCTGTTGATGTGTGTGTTTTAAAAGAGGCAAAAACACTCATTAGTTTGGGGTAAATAAGGTTCATTAGATCAAGTTGTGACAGGGCAAGAATGGTAAAAGTCAAGGGCTGGATATATAGCTAGTTTAATGAACAAATTCACAGGGTGCTACGGCAGTTACTATGGGGATCAGGCTTCTGTTGTTTTCAAAAGGCAGCTTTCCAAAAGTTAATTAAGATTCCTTTTAATGAATCTAGAAGTGAAAAAATAATTCTACTAATGCTTCACAAAATACACTACCAGTCAAAAGTTTTTGAACAGGAAGATTTGTAATGTTTTTAAATAATTTCCTTCTGCTCACCAAGCCTGCATTTATTTGATCCAAAATACAGCAAAAGCAGTAATATTGTAAAATTTTTACTATTTAAAATAGCTGCTTTCTATTTGAATATATTTTAAAATGTAATTTATTCCTGTGATCAAAGCTAAATTTTTAGCATCATTACTCCAGTCTTCAGTGTCACATGAATCCCTCAGAAATCATTCTAAAATGATGATTTGCTGTTCAAAAAAACATTTTTTTGTGACGGTAAAGACATTTATAATGTTATAAAAGATTTCTATATCAGATAAATTTCTGAACTTTCTATTCATCAAAGAAACCTGAAAACTTCTACTCAGCTGTTTTCAACACAATAATAATAATAATAATAAAAAAGTTTTTTAGCAGCAAATTAGAATATTGGAATGATTTCTGAAGGATCATGTGACTGGAGTAATGATGCTAAAAAATTCTGCTTTGAAATCACAGGAATAGATTACATTTTGAAAATATATTTAGAAAAGAGTTATTTTAGAAAGTAAAAATACTTCAAAATTTTACTGTTTTTGCTTGGTGATCAGAAGAGACTTCTTAAAACTGGTAGTGTACCTCTGCAGACCTTATTGCCAGAAACAAATTTTAATTTGTAATTCATTTCTTGATTTGATCTCTTAACCTACGTTATTTTAAAATAGCTGACTCAGAATTTCATGCAGATATTCATGCAGTATATGCAGATATATTCGTGAATATAACAAATTAAGTTTTAAATTGTCAGACATTCAAACTGTGAGATAGCTGTGAGATTGCAAAATATATAATCAGTCTATGACATACACTATTGTTCAAAGGTTTGGGGTCAGTGAGACGTTTTTTAAGGAATATATCATTTTATTCAGCAAGGGCATTATATTGATCAAAAGTGACATGATATTTCATTATAATATGCTGATTTGGTGCTCATGAAACATTTCTTCTTATTATAATTATGGCAGAAAGCTTTTGTAGCATTATAAATATATTTATTGAATGTGAATACATTTATAATGTTACATCTAATTAATAAAATTAATCAAATCTAATTTTTTTTAGGTCTAAAACCTCTTACTTACTTTACCTTTAAAACACACCAAAACTTCTAAAAATATAAATGACGTAAAACATGTACTGTAAGTAATAACACAGAAGAGTGAGTTTGTGGGTATGAGGTATGGACATGTACACAGTGCAGTGGATGAAGACCAGCACAACTCTGTGGTGATCTGCTGCATTGCACCAGTTTGATGAGTGTTTGTACCTGAGCCGGTTGGGGGCTGGAAGATTTTGGGCAGGGCGGGTGGATGAGCACGTGCAAATGCCGGTACAGTGAAGGCGTATGGGGAGGGGCGTGTCTGCGGGACACTGCCGGCAGTACGGGAGGGTTGGATACAGGAAGTGGAGAGGGGCGGGGCAGAAGGGTCAAGAGTGGTGTATGACAGGGGGCGGTACTGGAGAGGAACATTAGGCATAATGAAGGAACAACTCATCTGCTCTGGTTCAGAATGAGCTGGGAGAAATGATGATGATCATGGAGAAGAACAGACAAAAACAGGAAGTTAGAGTAGATGTGTATGTACTAAAGAAGAAGAGTTGACAGGTAGCAGACAAAAAATGCAGAGAGACAAAGAGGAACTCATTTGAGCAGAGAATAATTCAGAAGAGATGAAAATGAGCGAAACGAGTAAGAGATGCAGATCTCAGATAAACTCTCACACACACACAAACTTATGACCACTGGTATGCTGAGGTCATGGGAATGCATTATGCAATTTCACCCACTTTCTGACAGATACAAAACATTCCAAACGAGGAATGTCTATCCAAATACAGTGCAGCAACATGAGTTAGAAAGTGCATTACTTCTGATAACATATTTCTAGTATATGATATGACAGGAAGAAGTGAAACTATTATATATTCTGTTTGAAATGGTTTTTGTATTTTGGGTTTTTAGATGTTTCCACAAGTTTAAGCAGTAACATTATGTTCAATTTACACAACTTATTGTGCAATTACACTTGTGTGCATAATAACAATAATAATATTAATATTTACAGGGATGAAACGGTGCCAAGTACAAACACAAAATTTGTACAAAATACAGTTGAGTTTAAAGTTTACATCCCCCTTTCAGAATCTTCAAAATGTTAATTATTTGACCAAAATAAGAAGGATCATACAAAATGTTATTTAGTATGTTTAGTACTGACTTGAATGAGATATTTCACATAAAAGATGTTTATATATAGTCCACAAGAATAGCTGAATTTATAAAAAAAAAAAAATACCCCCTTCAAACTTTTACATCCCCTTTTTTTCTTAATACTTTGTTGTTACTTAAAATAACCCCAGCTGTGTTTTTTGGTTTAGTAGTTTTTCATGAGTCTCTTGTTTGTCCAAAACAGTTAAACTGCCTGCTGTTCTTCAGAAAAATCCTTTGCAAATCCCACAAATTCCTTGTTTTTTTCCTTCTGAAGCATCAGTGAGCATTTGAACCTTCTGCAATAGTTGTAATCCCTCAGTTGTCCTCAGTGCAAAAAGATAGATCTCAAATTCATTCAGTCATTTTTGGAAAGGGTTCAAATATACAAAAATGCTGGAAAACCAAAGAATTTGTTGGATCTGAAAGATTTTTCTGAAGAACAGCGGGCAGTTTAACAGGGCATAAGGACATGAACAACTATCACTAAACAAAAAAAAAATCATTCAGGTAACAACACAAGTATTAAGAATCAAGGGGATGTAAACTTTTGAACAGGGTCATTTTTATCAGTTCAACTATATGTTTCTCTTGTGGACCTTTATGACTTAATAAAGGGGCTCACTGAAAAACAAATAATGCAAATGATAATGATGATAATGATGATAAAATAATGCAAATGATGATGATAATAATGCAAATGAATGATCAGGATGATATTTCATTTGCAAATAACGCAAATGAAATATCAGCCAATCACAGTGTTAAATTTTCAGTTAGCACTATCAAGCCCTAAATTTCTTAAACAGTGTCCCCCAATTGTAATCCAAGCATTTACCGAGCAGTTTAGAAACTTTAACACCCCATAATCTTTCATTTGAATATTATCATACCAAAAGATAAAATGTTAATTCAGTGTAAAGGGAAGAAAGAGAGTGGAAAAAGAAGTCAGGGCAGTCAGTAATCTACCTGTGTCAGAGGGACCTGTGTCTACAGCAGGTCTCCATGCCTTGTCATGTATTCTCCTAGCAGGAGGAAGAGGAGCTGACCAAAGATAGGAAGAATAGAGCGACAGACGAAGAATAAAAATGAAAGAAACTATCTGAGAAAGGAATGATCATGACTGAGAGATAATATTCTGATGATAAGAAAAGCATTTTTTGCAGCACAACCAAACAACTAAAATCTGCAAAAAAAAACAAAACACCAGGACATCTACATCTCCACCAATTTTTATAAAACCAGGAAACAACACAACGCCAGGAAAAAAAAATCTGCAAATAACCTTTTCAGAACAGGAAATGCCTGTTTCTAAACTTGTTTCCAAACTTCGTGCTTCAGCATCAAGGTATGTGTACTTAAGACTGTGAGAGTATGTCAGTACCTATTACTGCTGTGGCCATTTTCACTGCTGCACTCATTCTTTTGTCCTCCTCTTCATCACTGTCATTAAAGTCATCCAGATTTCCAATGTCAGACTGTTTTAAACTCATCAGACTCGCCAGACTTTGCATGTCTTCATCACTGAAAACACAACACAAAATACAGAGCTATTGAAGATAATAGAAGGCCTACTAAAACAGACCATAGATAAAATGTCATCTGCTTGGCCTGATGCTTCTGCACTAACAGTGAAAACATCTGAACTCACGTAGCTTTGCCCTCCTTCAGGAAGACACAGGACAGGGTGAGTTTGAGAGTGGCATCCAACACTTTCACAGACAGAGGCTTTAGTGTAAGCGCCAGGTCAAACTGAGCCGGGGTCGCGCTGGCGTACTTCTTCATGTTCACATCCACTGATGCTAAAACTTTTCGGTGGCCCTTTGTTTCCTGTGGAGGTTAGGATGAGACTGGGTTAGAGCACAGTACTTTCAAACCGTAGTGTACTGCCAAATCAACCACGCCATCACAACATAATTCAAGACATGCTTTTTCAAAAATGCTGTCTTTTGATAACAAAAATATTGCAAAAGAGCAAAACACACATGACATTTTCCTACATCCCGACCCATTTCTGTCACAGCCCTAAGTTTATTAAACAGAGAAAAATAGTCAAGGAGTGGCCCATACTTTTTAGCCAAAACAGAAATGCTTTTGTGGCTGAGGTTAGCAAAACAGCTAAAATTGCTAGCAGCACCTTTAATAAACAGGGTGAGATTACAGGGTAGAAAGACTCACATTTTCTATGATGAAGGTCCAGTCTTTGTCCTCAAATTCATCTGCATTTGGATCCTAAAGGGAAAGTGAAAATTGCTGATGTGGACATAGATTACAGGTATTTAAATAACTTTTCTATAACTTAATGACAAAATTCATGTTTACAACTTTTTCTTAGTTTATTATTTGCATATTTAAGTACCGTATAACAAATTATCCCAATATCCTATTGTTCAAAAGCTGGTTAAGATTTCTTAATCTTTTCAAAAGAAGTTTTTATGCTTGTCGAGGCTGCATTTATTTGATCAAAAATACAGTAAAACAGTAATGCTGTAAAATATTATTACAATTTAAAATAACTGTTTTCTATTTGAATATACACTACCAGTCAAGGTTTTTGAACAGGAAGATTTTAATGTTTTTACACAGTCTCTTCTGCTTACCAAGCCTGCATTTATTTGAATTTTATTTTGCATTTATCTAAATTACAGCAAAAACAGAAAAAATGTTAAGATTTTTACTATTAACTGTTTTCTATTTGAATATATTTTAAAATTAAAATGACTCCAGACACATGATCCTTCAAAAATCATTCTAATATTCTGCTTTGCTGCTCAAAAAACATTTATTATTATAATTATTATTTTGTTAAAAACAGCTGAACATTTTTTCACGTTTCATTGATGAATAAAAAGTTCAGAAGAACAGTATTTATCTGAAATGGAAATCTTTTAACATTATAAATGTCTTCATCATCAAATTTGATCAATTTAAAGCATCCTTGCTTAATAAAAGTATTAATTCCTAACCCCCTCCCCCCAAAAATTATATAATTTTGAATTATATAGTTTATAATGTTACAAAAGCCCTTTATTATTTCAGATAAATGCTGATATTTGCTTTTTGGATTCAGGATTCATCAAAGAATCCTGAAAAAATGTACTCAACTGTTATAAATATTGATAGTAATAATACTTAAAAGATGTTTCTTGAACAGTAAATCAGCATATTAGAATGATTTCTGAAGGATCATGTGACACTGAAGACTGGAGTAATGATGCTGACAATTTAGCTTTGATCACAGGAATAAATTACATTTTAACATATTTTCAAAGAAAGCAGTTATTTTAAATAGTAAAAATACTTCACAATATTACTGCTTTTGTTGTATTTTAGATCAAATAAATGAAGGTTTAAAAAACATTAAAAATCTTACTGTTCAAAAACTTCTGACTGGTAGTGCATTTTAAAATATAACTTATTCCTGTGATGCAAAGCGGAATTTTCAGCATTCCTCCAGTCTTCAGTGTCACATGATTCTTCAGAAATAATTCTAAAACATTGATTTGGTGGTTAATGTTGAACAAGTTGTGCTTTTTAAATTTTTTTGTGAAAAAATATGTTTTTCCAGGATGAATATAAAATGTAAAAGAACAGCATTTTTATAAATATGTTTTTTTAACAATTCAAATTATTACTGAATAAAACTATTAATTTCTTTCAAAAATACAAATAAAATCTTTGTCAAACTTTTATATGGTAGTAGACATGGAATTATTTTTGTATCGTATATTCACCTTAAAAAGAGTGACAGTGATGTCCACGCTCTCAGGAACCTGCCAAACCACGGTCCCCCTGTATGGGTTCTTGATACCTGGTTGCCAGCCATGAAGCTAATAAAGACAATGACAATACTGCTATTAACACAGCTGCTGAAGCCCAGTCAGTCAAACATATCTGGGCCCATATTCTTAAAGCTTCTAAGAATTCTCTCAGAAAGCTCCTAATTTAGCTTAATTTTTTTTACGTAGGAGTCTTAGCTTAAAAGTGATTCAGGACCAATCTAAGAGCAACTCTGAGCAAGGAAAATACAAAAACTTTTATCTTAGTGAGGAGGCGGGCTGACCCCATTGCTAGCTATGACACAGCCTTTTGAGGACTGTGATTGGTTGGTTGTCCAAGCACTGACAGAAAATGAAAAGTTGCGATTTTCCAAGCTGATATGGATAGGAACTATATTCTCATTCCGGTGTAATAATCAAGGAAATTTGCTGCCGTACCAGCAACAGCAGGCGCAATGATATTACACAGCGCCTGAATATAGTCCCCAGCTATTTTACTATTACCTTAGTGGCTTAGTGCTGGTCACGTTGGAAGTTACCTAGCTGGGGACTATTTTCAGGCAGACCCGGAGATCAGCTGAATGGATTCAAAAATGGTAAAACTCATCTGTTTAACTCTAGGGGAGTTGGAAAATGAGTCTATTTTCAAAAAAACTGGAGTGTTCCTTTAAGTGTAGGGTCTATTATAAGCCTTCACTTTGAAATTATAGTATTGGTGTGGCGTATTTTTTAACACACACACACACACACACACACACACACACACACACACACACTATATACATCACTTTGCTTGTTTGTGACATACCCACATCATCACTGCTGATGCACTGCATCTTTCCAGTTGCCAAATATGTTAAAGTAGTTAATTTGGTGATTACTTCCATTTCTGGCACTATGACATTTCTGTGCTATGTTGGAGATGTTAACATGTCTTTAATAAGATCGGTCACAAACACAATCTAATGTGTAGCAGCATCTTATTAACTCACTGTCACGCATTGCGTACATAATATTTCTTCTCCCTTTTCATATTTCACCCATTTTCTCCACTGCTAAAGAAACTCTTAAGCCTCTTAAAAGTCCTCATCCGTATTCCTAACAATTTTGGACCTTTTAAGGGTTAAGATGCTTTCTGAATTACTTTTTTCTTTACTAGGATCTTTTCTTTAACTTTAAGACGAAACACACACATTTCTAAGAATTTTCTTAGAATTTTGTCACTAGGAGCAACTTTTTGCACTACGAATTTTCATGAATACGGGCCGTGATGTTTACACAATGAAAAAGAGTCTTAACAATGAGACTGCCTGGACGATGATTATGCGTGTTCTTTCATAAAAGGATTAGGCTTCGTCTATATTAATGCAATCATCCCACTGTATTTGTGTTTTGAAATGATTATTACATCACTGTGCCACCAACTGATTTATGTGCTTGGAGGAAGTATTTGTTCTTTCTGTTTGGCAAACATTTTCTGTGTGGTTACTAATGACACTAATATGCTGAGATTTATATTCCTCCTCTGTAAAACTTGTAAAGATTTAATTTAGATAACATGTCCTGGCTTTAAAAGCAAAATGCTATCCAATCATAACCTTAAACAAGATGAACGAAAATATTATGCGATGTTCTGCCCTTACATTTGTGCTCTAGCTTTTCCATTTCAGTAGCTACTCTAACATTAATAATTCTAGATGAATAAACATCAAGGTACCATGACCGAAACCACAACCGTATCTTCATATAGCACTTGAAAGCTATAAGTGTGGGAACAGTAACAATAAAAACCCACATCCTCCTTTTACCTTGCTGCAGATGCGTCTGTTTCTTCTAGTCCAAACCACTCGCAGTTTGTCTGGCTGCCTGAGAATGACAAACACACAATAACATTACAATGCAGAAACATCCTAGCTCCTGTTCCACACTAAAAGTATATATAACACACTAGTATTTAGTTTGTTTATTGTTTGCTTGAAGCTGCATTGCTCTTCACAAAGAACTGAAATTTGAAATGACTCATTAAACAGTGAAAATATAACTATGATTTTCAATCATACACCTAAAATTCCTTAGGGATATGCTTTAAAGAGGTTAGTCTTTATCAGCATGAAGAAGAGTACTATCATGTGCACTCAGTTTGGTTATTAGGTTACTCATCTGACCCACATACAGGAAAGCATTAGCTGGCTTCATTGGCTGGAATGTTGGAGGTTCTTTAAGATCTGGTGAAATTATTCGTTCCTGTTCTGACAGGCTAACATTGTGCACAGTGTAACAAAATATGTTTAAAAAAGCATCTGAGAGACTCATCATAGGCTGCAGACAGTTCAGGCCAATATCTAACACATGTGACACATCGTAAAATATGTCCATGCTAACATTCTAGAGAAGCACAGCATATAGCTGAAAAAATAAATTAGATTAAATGGGACACATCATGAGGAATCATTTGAGACAAACAAGTTCACTGTAGTCTGAAAACAAACATCTCATCTCAAAACTCCAAAAAAAAAAAAAACGATTAAAAAAGGATTAATTTATATTTTACCTAATTTTACATAAATCTCAGTAAAACATAAAATAATAGTAACAACATATATATTACCAGAGAGTATTAACAGAGAGAAGTGTGATGAGGGTTTCCCTAAGTGTGGTTGTGGGAAATATAACCTGAGTCTTGCTCTACTTTTCCCAAGTGTGTTTGTGACTGATCTGCCTTCTCTCAATGGGAGGGTGTGGTCTCTCCTTACACTAACATTATCAGATCAGCTGTTTAACTTACACTATGGCACTATGAAAGTGTTTTTGGTTCAAACGCCTCATTTTTAACCACTTTTTCTGTTCTTTTGGCAATTACCTTTATGTTTATTTTTAACAGCAATGCTTGAATGGTTGTTTTGAACTCATACAAAGGTGAAAATGTCTGCACTACTAACAATTTTCATAATTTAAATGATAAAAGACTTTAAAATGCTACAGAAAACCTGCTGATTGGTTAATGGTAAGATCCATTACTATAAGATGAAAAATGTAATAATTCTAACTGGGTGTTTTATGTAATTTTACAAAATATAACATTTAAAGTTTTTGCAAGTGAAAAATAACAAGTCAGCTTATAACTTAAAGTTCACATTTGATGGTTTTTCAATGAAATAACTTTTTTCAGTAGCCTACCAGTTATATACATGACGATTTATGTTATCGTATGCTGTTAAATACATTTTTATTGCATAATGGTGTTTTGTATTTGTGTGCACGACACAGATGTGTGTGCCTTCTACACATTAGTATATACAAGTTCCCCTATAAGCCATTTCGGTTAAAAATGAGATAATGATTCTGAGTGAATGCTCTCGACACATATTATATGTCCATCAAATACTTTTACTTCAAACTCGCTAAAATCCCAGCCTCAGCCCATTCAGAAATACCGGTACTTAGCTAAAAACCTATCAGAGCCTGATAAAAATGCATTTTTTAAAGAAAGACGTCAAATGGATATCAGCAGCACCACATGCATGCATTGTGGTACTTTTGTGAATGCGAGTTGTATTTTTGTTTTCTTTGTGCACAAAAAGCATTCTCATAGTTTCTTAAAACTACGACAGAAAACTGATGCTGATTGGAATATTTTAACTATGTCCTTACTACCTTTCTGGGCCTTGAGGGCCGTTGCTGTCTATGCAGGGTCAGACAGCTTTTGGATTTCATCAAAAATATCTTAATTTGTGTTCCAAAGATGAGCGAAGGTCTTACGAATTTGGAACAACATGAGGATGAGTAATTAATGACAGAATTTTCATTTTGAATCCCTGGGTGAACTATCCCTTTAAGTTAAATCAGCAAAACCTAAAATGTTACTTCCGTATTTGTGGTATTTCTGGCAACCACAGCTGCCATTTCTTACTGTCAATTTCACAATTTACTGTGTAATAACACAATAGTACAAGCTATGACCAACCACACACTATATATTTAACCTCGCAGATGGCTATGCAGTTATGTAATTCTCATATCACGCAGGTCGCTCCTATAATTTTGGGATATAAGCTACATGCTTTGCCTTTCCAGACATCCCATTCAACCCACCTGTAACCTCTATCACTCAATAGTACACCTGGAAAAGTGCTGATCAGTCAAATAAATGGGACATGAAGTGCTTCTATAAAATAATTTCCTCAAACTGATGAAAAACCAAATGACGGCAGTAGATTATGTCTCGCGTGTTAACGTGGCATTTGAAGTCATAATAAAGGAAGGGAAAGGTGGAGAGAGAGAATCGTGGGCCTCTGGGTCTCGTATTGCAGGTCAGTGTCAGCAGCAGCTGCGTGAATGGATGCAAGAGGCCAAGCGACATGGTGATAGAGTCATGAGGTCCACAGAAATAGACTGGGAAATGGCACACACATTGATGTAAAGCGGCTAAAGAACAGTGCTACATCTATTAAAGTGCATAAGCAGTTAATCAAGTTTTGTGCCCACAAACAACTATTTAGAATCGAGGTACTAGATTTTGCAATGTTCAAACTTAAGTAAAGTTTTTTTATATTATGTAAAATAATAACCCACTTAAAACATTAAGATCAGACATTCTAAACGTTTCATTTGTAGACTTGTAGTCTTGTAACACTGACCGCATTTCACAGTCAAGAACTAGCCGAGTCATTCAACTGACAGAATCAAACAGCTGTTCTTAGGTCTGACATTGTTCAAGTCATGTGACTACACAAGAAACACTGTCAATGGACCACAGAGGGCTTCAGCGACTACAGAAGTCAGATGACATCATCACAGCATCAGCTATTATTACTGAATGTTCTCTGAAATACACTACTGTTCAAAGGTTTGGTGTCAGTAATACTTTAAGAAAACAAATACTTTTATTCAGCATGGATGCATTAAACTGATTAAAAGCGACTGTAAATACACTTATAATGTTATAAAGATTTCTATTTCAAATTAATGCTGTTCTTTTGAACTGACTATTAATCAAAGTCATGGTTTCTACAAACATATTTAGCAGCACAACAGTTTTAAACATTGATAATTATAATAATACATGTTTCTTAAAGGGATAGTTCACCCCAAAATGAAAATTTTGTCATTAATCACTTACCCCCATGTCGTTCCAAACCCGTAAAAGGTTCGATCGTCTTCGGAACACAATTTAAGATATTTTGGATGAAATCCGGTAGCTTTTTGACTGTCCCATTGACTGCCAAGTAAATAAAACTGTTATTTACAGTTTGTTATTTTAGCTGTTCTGTATCAGCCACAACACACGGATGCGCTGTTTTCGTTCGAATCATAGTGTAAATACATGTAGAAAATGTATCAGCGTGTTGTGGCTGACACAGAACAGCGTACGTTGTTTACGTCCAGTGGATACTTTCCAAAATGGTGCTACGGTGACATAGAGGAGACGAATTGTTGACTAAAGTCATTATTTTTGTTTTCTTTGCATACAAAAAGTATTCTCGTAGCTTCGTAAAATTATGGTTGAATCACTGATGGCAGATGGACTATTTTGACAACGTCTTTCATCTGTTTCTGGGCCTTGACAGTGTTGTTTACTTGGCAGTCATTGGGAAAGTCAAAAAGCTAACGGATTTCATCCAAAATATCTTAAATTGTGTTCCGAAGACAATCAAACCTTTTACGGGTTTGGAACAACATGGGGGTAAGTGATTAATGACAAAATTTTCATTTTGGGGTGAACTATTCCTTTAAGCAGTAAATCAGCAAATTATAATGATTTCTGAATAAATAAATGCACCCCGGTGAGCAAGAGAGTTCAAAAACTAAGCATGCAGTGTTGTCAAAGTGTCTCAAAGTAAACACATTTCAGCGTATAATAAAGGCATGTCTACACCATATAATGTAATATCTCAAAATAACACAAACACACTCTTTAATCATTCTAGCCATTCCACAAATTTTCTACAAATTCAAAAATACAAAAATATCAAATGTTTCTCTTCACACAATCTCCATGATAAAGTCAAACGAAATGGAATTGCACTTGTTTTTGTAGAAAGTAAAACAAATATTTGCTTGGAAAATGATCAGTTACAAAGAACAGGAACCATATATCAATAAATAATTCATGTGACTTCTTTACTTATTGCCTCTAACTGAATAAAAGACAATTTCCTGTCTTCGTTAAAGGGGATCACTATCACAACAACACTGTATAAATATGATTATCCTTCTACAATCATTGTTTTGATGGAATATTAATTACAAAAACACTGTCACATGATGCTAATGCACATTTAAATTATGTTAATTGTCAAGAAAATAATATTTTTTTAAGTTTGACATGGCCTAGGTTGCAATGCAGAAGCTTTCATTTGTTAAATGGACTTACGGAGATTACCACATCTAAATGATTTCAGATTCAGAATATTGAACTTAACTAATAGCCAACACTGTCAACAAAACAAATTCTCAACATATTTATTTATTCAAAACCAGTTGTAAGTAGCATGGGTATATTTGTAGTAATAGCCAAAAATACGGGTCAAAATTATACCACAAAAACATTAAGTAAAGATCATGTTCCATGAAGATATTTTGTAAATGTCCTACCGTAAATATATTCAAACGTAATTTTGATTAGTAATATGCATTGCTAAGAACTTCAGTTGGACAACTTTAAAGGCGATTTTCTTAATATTTAGATTTTTTGCACCCTCAGATTTCAGATTTTCATCAATGGTTGTATCTCTGCCAAATGTTGTCTTATCCTGACAAAACATACATCAATGGAATGCCTATTTATTCAGCTTCTAGGTGATGTATAAATCTCAATTTTAAGAAAATTTACCCTTATGACTGGTTTTGTGATCCAGGGTCACAGTAACAGTGAAACTGTTAAAGACTATATGCCTAATTACATAAAAATAAATGGCAATGTAGCTTTGTTTATCAATATTTGCAATACCCTCCCATCTGCATCATTAATAAAGAGTATCACATTTTAAAAAAGTGCCTAATAAAGTTGCTCTGTAGCTGCTAATGAAAGTGTCCTTGAAGATGCGCTTCAAGTGGAACCATTAAGATGACTGTGTTAAAGGGAACTGAAAGTAAAACGGAAGAGCGGAGGTACTAATAACAAAAACTCACTACTACGAACACAAACGTGCTTGCCAGAGTAAACAAGCCCTTAGATACTGCCCGTTCTTGAACTATAAAGAACCACAAGACACTCACAATAAACTTCACCATCAGTACATTGCAACCGCACGAGCTTCGCCTTCATTGTTTATAATGGGAGCGTTGCGTTCTAATTTTCTAGCGTCGCGTCGCTTGCTCAACTGGTGTTATTGTAGCTACGTCAAACTTAAAAGAAATGTTAAACATATATGATAGTGTATGACAAGAATATATGACAACGAAAGGAGAAATCGCATTTCTTACCACTTCTTAGTGCACTCTACGGTGAGTTCTTGAAAGGACGCAGCAAACTGAAACTTCGACGCTCTTTTGCCAGCGCGCTGAAGTCTCTTCCAAACCGATGTCATGATGACTGAACTTACATTAGACAATTCCTCACAGAAGAGACCGATGAATTAAAATACATCGGGGGAATTGCTGTGTCATTTCGCCAACCCCCGATGTTTCAGGGAAGGCAGCTCCGCGCGCCGCCGCCTCATTCACACATGCTCCAAACGTCAAAGTGAAGGCTGCAGAACATAAGCGCAGACAGATCAGAGGAAACATACAACCAACCACTTTAGTTGAAATGACATATCCTGCACCCCCTTGGAATGGCAGGGAAAAGAGAAATGCTGGGTCAACAATTTATATAGCCAATAAAGTGTTAACAATCCAATATAGTGTTATATTAAGAAGTATAGCCTTATTTTCGCCTTTACATTATTACGTAATCATTTTGATATAGTCATATTCACGTAATATATTAGATTTCGATAAAAAAAAAAAAAAGTACACACGTGTGTTTGCTTCGGTTTTGTAAGCTTTCGAACACCACGCTTAGAGAATAATGTCAAATTCACATTTCATTATAAATAGAAATATCTAAATAATATAATATTATTGTTATATAATAATTAATATTATAATATTTATTATATTATTATATTGAAATAAATAAATTTACTAGCAATTTCCTAATTAAAATTTTGTCTATTTTGTGCTGTCAAACAATTAATCGCATCCAAACGTTTTTGTTTACGTAATATATGTGTGTGTACTGTATATATTTATTATGTATATAACAATACACACACATGCATGTATATATTTCTGAAAAATGTTATGTTTATGTATTAAAATATTTATATATAATATCAATTATATGAATATAAATTAGTGCTGGGAAACGATTAATCGTGATAAATCGCATGCAAAATAAAAGTTTCTGTGTACATATATGTGTGTGTACTGTGTATTTTTATTATGTATATACAAATACACACACATGCATGTATACATTTATGAAAAATGTTATGTTTATATATTAAATATATGTAAATATAATATAAATGATATGAATGTAAATATATACATGTAAATATTTTCAAAATACATACTGTATGAGTGTGTTTTTATATATACATAATAAATATACACTGTATACACATTATGCTTAAAAAAACTTTCTGATGCAATTCATTGCTTGACAGCACAGTATTTGTCTGCTAAATTGTTTAATTTTTTTCCTGTTGATAAATTCATTCATGTTAATGAATCGTTTTGTGCTTAACGATTATTTTATCGTTTAATCTAAAAAGACAAAGACTGTTTATTAACAAATTACAATGTGACAACATGCCCCGTCATTGTCAGCATGTAAAATAAACTGTAAAATATTAACAGGAAAAACGAAAATGTGATAAATAGTACAGATCTCCCCTGCTGGGTAAGGTGAGGTAATATTTCATTGTGTCTTCTTACCTTTCCATGGGAAGCGGTTTGTCTTGTTGAAGTGAATGGAGGTTGGCAGGGCTATTCAAAGCGCTCTGTGAAAGGTTAAAGGTCACCATTACCTCATTTGCAAGCATTTGTTTTCACTGCACTTTAAACAATAGAATGAAACCAATGACGTGTGTCAACAAGAGTGGGTTATTTGCATTTCTTCTTAAAATGATACAGTCGACTGTTAGCTCTTGCTTAGTACAGTCATACTGTTTGAGCTAGGTTAGGTGTGGCTAAAATAGCAGGTAGTCTGATGTTATTATGACCTGAGATCAGTTTTGCAGACATCATAGCATCATTTTGGTCATGATATGGGCACCTGGAGCTGAATCTAGATCAGTATAAGTGGGGCAGGCTGAGACTTGCCCCAGGTGATCAGTTTAGATTAGCTTTGGCAGGTGTGGCAAGTCCAAAACCAAAGGAGAAGTTCAGCACATAAAGCAAGATTAAAATCTCTGAAGCTCTGCTTTGTTGCAGGCTTAAAAAGAAAGACCAGATCCAAAATAAATCCACTAAGATCCACTAATCAAAACGCCCAATCGAACACATGCCAAAATGTGCCAAACTGCCAAAAAGGTCACGTTTTGGTGCGGCTGACTTGTTTTAAGCTAGTCCTGTGTCTTATAACAGCGTTTTTTCTCTGGAATATGACAACAGATGAATCAGATTCATTTAACTAGTTGGGTCATTTTAATTGTGACCTTGGAACACAAAATTAGTCATAAGTAGCACAAAGCCAAAAATACACTGAATGGGTCAAAATTATTAAATTTTCTTATATGCCAAAAATCATCAGGATATTAAGTAAAGATCATGTTCCATGAAGATATTTTGTAAATTTCCTAATTTGCTAAGTACGTCATTCGGACAATCTTAAAGGCGATTTTCTCAGAATTTAGATTTTTTGCACCCTTAGATTCCAGATTTTCAAGTAGTTGTATCTCAGCCAAATATTGTCCTAACAAACAATACATCAATAGAAAGCAATTAACGAAATTGACCCTTATGACTGGTTTTGTGGTCCAGGGTCACATTTTGTTTATCAAGCCAAGAATAAAAGAACATTGACAGAGGGATTGGGAAAGGGAAGAGAGAGAGAGACGTAATATAAACTTACAGATCACGAATAAGGTTCCTACTCACAGCCATACACTTCCTGTTAGTTGAGCTTGTCGTGGTCTCAGTACTTCCTGTTTTCCTGTGGCATTGACCTCCTCATGCCCAAGTACCAACTGCAGGAAATGTTCTAAAAGAAGACAAGCCTAAACAAATCCCACTGGTACATTTCTTAAAATATGCCACAGTTTCATCTCTAAACCATTTCAGCCAAAATGATCACTGCTTATGAAATGGATAAAATTAAATTGATCAAAAGTGACTTTCAAATTGTAATCAATAATGTCTATTTAAATAAATGCTGTTTATATATATATATATATATATATATATATATATATATAGTCATTGAAGGATCTAGAAAAAAAAAAAAACAGTTTCAACAAAAAGATTAAGCAGCACAGCTGCTTTCAATATTGGTAATAAGAAATGAGCAGCAAATCCGCATATTAGAATGATTTCTGAAAAATCATGTGACACAAAATGGAGTAATGATTCTGAAAATTCAGCTTTGCATCACAGGAATAAATTACATTGTATAAAATTGAAAACAGTTCTTTTAAATGGTAATACTTTTTCACAGTATTACTGTTTTTATTGTGTTTTTAACCAAATAAATGCAGCCTTGGTGAGCAGCAGAGGCTTCTTTCAAAAACATTTAAAAATTGGTAATTGTATAAAAAAATATAAATGTATCTGCATAACAACTGGAGTGAAGAACTAAATGAAAAAAAAAATATATATATATATATTTCTTATTTCTCAGCAGGTTTGCTCCCCTTCTAAGCACCAAATGAACTGACATGAACTTGAACAAACATTTAATAAGACCTGATGATCATGTTCTCTAGCATGATTTGAAAACGATCCAAGGAGCATCTTGTGCTTCAATGGAAGCAAGAATATTTGACCTTCTGAACAACGGAATTCATTTGATCAGTGATAGAGATTACTTACATTTCACTAGTTACCCAGTACAGAATTGCAATAGAAAAAAAAAAAAAAAAAGGAAAAAAATAAAACATTTGATTTTAATAAGATTTAAACTGACTTTCAGGGTGGTCTCAGACCACATATGTGACCCTGCACCACAAACCAGTCTTAAGTAGCACATGTATTTGTAGCAATAGCAAAAAATACAATGTATGGGTCAAAATTATAGATTTTCTTTTATGCCAAAAATCATTCGGATATTAGGATTAGGGTGTTCCATGAAGATATTTAGTAAATTTCCTACCGTAAATATATCAAAAGTAACTGTTGATTAGAAATATGCATTGCTAAGAACTGAATTGGGAAAACTTTAAAGGTGATTTTCTCAATATTTTGATTTTTTTTGCACCCTCAGATTCCAGATTTTCAAATAGTTGTATCTCAGCCAAATAGTGTCCTAACAACCCATACATAAATGGAAAGAAAAATTGACCATTATGACTGGTTTTGTGGTCCAAGGTCACAAATGTGGGGAAAGTGTATTTATTTTTACACTAGAAAAGTTTAGAAATTCTTACAAATGTACAGATAAAAGTGGACAGATCAACCAAAGTATGTAATTAAGTACTTATGACCACTAAGAAAAATCAACAGACATTTCTTCAAACCCAGATTCCTGTAAAAGTTCTGTAAGAGCACAGTTTCAAAATATGAAAACGTTAACACTTTACAATAATGGATTAACTAACATGAACAAACAATGAACAATACATTTATTACAGCATTTACTAATCTTTGTTCACGTTAGTTAATGAAAACAGTCATTCATTGTTAGTTCATGTTAATTCACAGTGCATTAACAAGCACAACTATAAATTTTAATAATGCAATAGTCAATGTTAAAAGTAACAAAGATCAATAAATGCTAGAGAAGTGTTGTTCATTCTTAGTTCATGTTACCTAAAGTAGTTAACTAATGACCCTTACTATAAAGTGTTACCGAAAATTTAATTTCGCAGGAAGATAACCTTTCACGACCTTTCAAATCTCTTTCTAGTGTGGAAAACTACATTGTGTTAATGTTACTCCATCTGTTCACGATCAGAGATAGCATTTAAACCAGTGTGACAAATATAGAAATGCATGTAACACCTGCTAACTGTCAATCTGAATGAAAGAGCAGTTGACAGTGTGAAAGCATTAAGCACTATGGTAACAAGGTCATATGAATATACCACATGCATCTGTGTCAAACATGGCTTTAATATGCTACTTAAAATGTTAAATGTCTGATTAAATGCGTTTTGTTTTGACCTGCTGAGGATTTAGAAAGCTTGAGGCCGGCAGGTTTTGGAAAAATGTTGTTTATGCTTTAAGGTCCTCAGAGTAAACAAGCGGGGAACCCCCTATGATTTCCTCAGCTCCTCTGGGAAGTTCATGTCATGCCTCTTTCGGTCAAGGACTCATGTCCTGTGTTTGTTAACAGTTCTGCCATTAGGATAATTTAAGAAGAAACAATGTTACATATTGTCTATTTTTATCCTATGCGTTAGCTATTTTTAATCCGGGGGTTTTCTGTGCCAGCTTTTTAAACTACTGTTTAATTGAAGTAACTAAAAATGGGTTGAGGTTTCGTTACCCACCAGTGCACTAGCTTTTGGGGTCTAACTTTACTTCAGTTCTGACCTACATACAGCTCCTGTAGCCACATCAACAGAGCTCAGAAGCAACCGTTAAAACATACACACAACACACGGATAATTCATTTTTGAAGTGATGTGATGAAAAATTTCCTTAGTGGAAATTTAGAACGTTTATGCTAAACAGTATACATGTATACAATAATCATGCTTTTTTTCCTATCATGGTATTTTAACTAAAGAGTAACATTTTATCACACAGAAGCCTATGCAAAAGAAGCATTTCTCTGAACTTAAATGCACCCTCTAGCACAACTCCCTAGGCTGCTGCAGAATTGAACAGTACATGGCCGAAGACTATAATAGAAGAATATGACCTCATTGCAAAGTAAGAGGCGGAGCCTATGAAGCATGTTTATGTCAGACTGGCAGAGCCGTCAGCGCTGGGCACAGATTCTGAGTCACCATCTTACAAACACACACTCACACAGAAACACACACACACACACACACACACACACACCTGCTCACTCACTGTTGCGTCTATGAAGAGCAACATGTGAAACATGAGCATCTCAATTTGAATAGTTTAATTGTAATAAGCTGCATATGGGAAAATAAACATGATAAATAAATGCTTTTCCTACACTACCAGTCCAAAGGTTTGGATATAAAATTAAAAATTTTGATTAATGAATTCATTTCAAATCATGAAATGATTTTTAATACAATTATAAATTGTGTCTGCACTGAATATTTTTATGAAACTAAAATTGTATATTACAATTAAAAATTTAATTGTGTATTTATTTTTAAATTGACAAAGTTGAGCACATAGAAGGAATAGAAAAATCTTTTTTCTCAAGAAAAAAGTGGCAAAGTATAAGACCGTTTTGGTCTGATATTTTGGGTATTATACACATTTTTACACATAGTACATAGTATTATTATATTATACACTACTATTCAAAATATATTCAAAGACTTTTATTTAAAGTAAAGACTTTAATATTATTACAAAAGATATGAGTAATGGCTGCTAAAAATTCAACTTAGTCATCACAAGAATAAATTATATTCCAATAATATATATTACTATAGTTTTGATTGAATAAATGCAGGCTTGAAAGAAAAAGAGATTTAAAAAAAAAAATGCATTATACTTTTTTTCTCTCTCTCTCTCTTTTAACCATAGAGAGAGAGAGAGAAAAAAAATGCATTATACTTTTTTTTCTCTCTCTCTCTTTTTTAACCATAGAGAGAGAGAGAGAGAGAAAAGAAAAAATTCTAAAATTATATAACTAATTTAATATAATACGATATATAAAGAACATTTTGAAAATGTGATTTTTAATTTTGGACTAGTTATGTATTTGACGATATTAAAATATTGCTTATTAAATTGTTATATATAATATATTTATGAATTCCTTTTTACATTAAAATACATTAAAATGTAAATCATTTATAAACCAGATTATTAAATTTATGTGTCCAAATTTCACTCACTGCATGATATAATGGTAGACCAAATCAGGTTAAAATATATCAAATCAGTCTCTAGTAAAATTAATTTAGTAGAATATAAATATATAAATATGATAAATAAATGAAAATTATAAAATATTAGAAAAGCTATTGAAATATATCATGCATTTAGTAAGTTGACAATATACTTAAAAGAAAACTGATATAATTAATCCAATTTAAGATTAAGATATGTGCAATCCAAGTTCAAAAGGATAAATAAATAAATAAATAAATAAAGTTTTGTATTGACTGGAAGTTCCAAAGAATATTGAAGAAAATGAACCAATATCTCCACCTAGTGGTTGCCAGCTTCATTCTTCAGTATTCTTTATTCTTCTTACACTGTCCAGTTCCATTGTGTCAGTTATGTAGTGGAAGTGGATTGACACAGATCTGGAATGGGGTTTGGTCATAGTGAAGGGGGAACATTTTCTTTGGTGGCCGCTATGGGTGTCAGGCCAAAGATTGGTGGCAGCTCTGTTGTTGGAGTGGCAGGTGAGTCTGAGAAAGCAGGGGAGATGGTGGATATAGGAAGGCTGTAATGAGGATCCTCCTCCGCACCTGCCATGTCTCCACTAAGCACAAGCTCATCCAAACCCACCCCCTTCAGCTCACCCTGCCGTGGTCCAGCGAAAAAACGTACAACGGCTTGAATCTGCTGCAGTTCCCAGAAGCTTTCCATAACGACAAGCAAGACAATCAGTCCAAGCATCAGGTAACCTGACAAAATAGGAGTCTAAATCAGGGTTTCTGCAGGATTTATAAAGTTTTTCTTCCGTTTTTTGTTTTGGTTTCCACTGCAAATGTCTAAAAATGTTTAAACTAAGGTAAACTGTTTAAACTAAGGAAAATTACATGAGATAAGAAGTCATGTTTATGATAAAGAACAAACAACTGCCAATGGGCAAAGAAAAATCTTAATTCTTACAATTTAATCCAGAGGGAAAACAAGCTTTCATTACACATTGGCAGATATTTGAGGCTTATATTCATTTTCCATCTCAATGTACACTGAAAAAAATGGACATAACAGGTCTTTGATATTACAAAAATGAATCATGTTTATTCAACACAATTCATTTATGTTTCTGTTGTGAACATAATTTAATTAAGAAGATTTCAATTGTTCAATTAGAGTGGGGCACTCCGGAGCAGATGGTGGCGCTAATGCATCAATGAAGAAGAATGAGAACTGCTGTACACTGCTGAAAATGATACACCACATTAACTCAATAAAATTGTGTCAACTGGTTCCAAGCAATATTATTAATTAAAGTCAACACATAAGAATGAATTAAAATGAATCAAATGAGAATCTTACAAATTAACCATTCAAAATGAATGTTTATAAATAAAATTGCACTAAAAATAAGTAAAATGTGAACGAAAAATATTGGTTTCACTGGACAAAAAACAACCCAATAAAAAAAAAACCTACACAGTAAAATCCAAGTCAAATAACAAGCAGAATTTTTAAGCAACCGTTATAGTGGTGAGTGTTTGCAATAATTGGGATCTTAACACGTATCTCTTTGATATTAGATTTTGTTTGGCTGTTGTATCGATGTTAAAACAGACAGACAAGTCAAGAGCAGCAGTCTGCAGGCGTTCATGATTTTGTTTTAACATTATCATTATTTCATCTACAGTCTAATTTCTGAGTTAATTTCCTGACTATAACAGCCTTGTAAAACAACGGCAATCGAGTCTGAAATTTCTATCCATTTTGAAAAGATTTCTTTCCGGCAGAGACATCAAGAACCAGTGTATGAATCTCAACAACGGTGATCATCAAATCAGCATGTTGTAGCCAATCAAAACTCATCCATGGTTCCCATCATGCATTGCCACATGAATAAATTGTGAGCTGAATTGTCTTTCTGAATATTCTATTTGTCACCACTGTTGAGATTCATACACTGGTTCTTGATGTCTGTGTGTACCTCAACAAAATATATATATATATATATATATTTTTTTTTTTTACATTTTTTTCTGAATATGCTGATATTTCCTGATCTTAAACTGTCCAAACACAGAATGGCTAGAATCAAAAAGATAACTTAGAAATTGAGGTCAGATGATGAAACATAATCAACATCACCTGATCATCTTATCTCTTGGATTGTCTAGCTGATATAACTGAGTTACAAGAGCCAAACAAAATTTAATGTTATAAAGTCAAGTGTCCAGAGCCCAACTAAAGCAAACAGTGACCACTGTCATGATAACCTAAAAATGTAATTGTCTTCTTCAATGATTCTGTTTGATCTTTTGAACAAGATGGCTATGTGTAAATAGCACCTCCATCTGCTCCGGAGTGTCCCACTCAAAATGAACAATTGAAATCTACTTAATTAAATTATGTTCACAATAGAAACATAAATGAATTGTGTTGAATAAACATGATTCATTTTTGTAATTTCAAAGACCTGTTATGTCCATTTTTTTCAGTGTATCTTGATTTAAGGATATTTGTATTTGAAAACAAGACAAGTACAAAGAAAGATGTTTACTTTTTAGCAATGCAGGGGCAAATTAAAGACTTTCCATTACCTTTTTACGACCCACAGAAAATGGTGAATCAGAACAAACCATATAATTGTGGTCTTTTTTTTAATTTAAAATACCATTGAAAATGCTAAATAGGACTTACAAGAGGTCGCAAATTCCAGCCCCTGACGTGCTGCTTGGCTTTGCGTCCTCCCAGGCAGGTAGTCAACAAGTCCTGTTGTGCTAAGTGAGATAAAACAAAAATACAGCGACTCAAGGTAATTCCAGTCATTCTCCAGCAGGCAGAGGGCACCAGCAGGTAGAAGAAAGAACAATGTCGCTGTGCAAAAGGCCAGAACGCTGCAGTGCAGCAGTGCTGCATGGTCGCGAGACAGTCCCCAGAAGACTTGAAGGTTGTGAATAGGGGTGTGTGTTACCCAGGGGAGGAGGGCATGAGTGAGGCTGGACAGCAGCAACAGGGTTAAGGGAATGCCCACAAGACAGTAAACAACACAGAACACACGCCCCTCATCTGAAAGAGGCACAGTGGTGCCATAACCTGCAAATAAAGAACAGTGTAAAGACATCACAGACTTCGAAGCAAGAGTTGTTATAATTAACTAAAACCATTTAAAAAAAAAGTATTTTATTTCAGAGAATTGGCAAAGCATCATATATTTTCATGTACTTTTACTTGAAGTACTAAAATAACTCATTAATTAAACTAAAAGTAATTAATTAAAATGTTTTTAATGTTACAATATAGTGATTTTCAAGGTTTAAGCTTTTTAAGGAATTTAAGAACATAAAAAAATTAAATTATTTACCAGCAAGTCTGTAACCACCTAAATTATTGATTTAATGTTTATGACTGTTACAATGCTACTTGAGTGCCGATCTCCTTAAAACTTTGCATGCTTGTTTAGAATCACCTTTTGAATGTGCTCACCAGGTTTCTTGAAGTTTTGAGTTTTCATTCAGGATTTACAGAATTTTTGGTAAATTTAGACAGGCCCCTGTTCTAAACAACCCTGCTATAGCTTCCCAAAAGGATAATTTCTATTTATTTTTATAATTATTATCTTAGAAAACCTAGCACTAGTTCATAAAAGTAGGTTTTTTACATCTTCTCAATCATTTAACAAATGATTTGATTGACAGCAGTGGTTCCAGAGGCAAAGTTGTCCAGAATGAAGACTTCTATTATATGATACAAATATTGCATGCATGTGCGAAAAAACGTGCAACGTACAATCGTTTACACCCTCGAAAAATGCGATATCCCCCCCAGTGGCTGATTTCTTTAAAATTATCTGTGAGTCAAACAGGCCCACCGAGTTTTGATCTGATCTGTCTCCGTTAACCAGGGTTGCCAGGTTTTCACAACAAAACCCGCCCAATCGCTACTCAAAACTAGCCCAAAAGTAGCCTAACTGCGTTTCGAGGGGGGAATCCCCTCATTAAAAATTGCGTTCTGGGGATAAAACACACGTTTTTGGTCAGGGTTCCCCTGGTAAATTAGCATTTTAGGGGCTAAATATAATGTTATTGGGGTCGATTTGACCCGCGGACACCAGAAACAACCCATGACAACAGTGTTAAAGTAGCCCAATTTCGCGGGAAAAACGCGGACTTGGCAACACTGCCGTTAACCTTGTCTAATAGATGTTCAAAATTCATCGGCCAATGGTGGCCATGTTCTTTTGAGATACGCAAATGTCTTTATAGACACTTGTGGCACTTTGGACTAAGACCGTGCACGTCGATATTCAAGTTGATAGAATAAATGGTTGCATAGGTATAGCCATTTTTATGTTTTTTCCCTGTTATAGCACCACCAAGTGCAATTTTAGTCCTGTAATCTCAGATCTCAGCGAGCTTACATAAAATTGACCAATTTCACACTTCCGGGTTTTTGGCTTCCGGCGTGGCTGCATGCAGGGTAAAAGTATTTCCGGTAACAGTGATTGCCGAGTCTAAGGAGCACCCGCTCGGGCATCAATGTCTTTGCAAGAATTAAATCTCATGTAAATGTTTAAACTGTCTTGGTCATTTATTGGTGAGACTACAAAGTTTTATTTCAGAACTAAATTTCAGCACTAATTAGAAGTGACGACGCGTATATTCGGTTATATCATTGTCCGTGTCTATTTGGTGCAGCCGTGCATTGTCGCACTCCATGTAAACTGTTTTTGGCGATGTGCTGGAGAAATCGACTGAACTCTGATCCTCCGATTTGCGAAAGAGGACCACTCGATCCCTGGATGCGTTTTTGCATTTCTTTCTGGATATATGGATCATAAACAGCACTTCTGTCATCTCGCAATGATGGTTCACTCACATTTTCTCCGCTCGTTATCATCTTCCCTTACGAAAATTAACCATGGTTTTATTATAGAAAAAGCAGGTTTGTTTTATTACCATTTGCATAACCACACAAATCAGATTTTGTAACAAAACCATGGAATAACTGCAATAACTGCCGTTTTGGTTTGATTCGTAGTTAATTTTAGTAAGGGCTAAGGTCTGTAATATGCACAGCATTAACAAACCTATTAGTACTTTGTTGTATATTTAGTTAATAAATATATTAACTCTAATTCAACTGATGTAGCTATACAATGAGGTCTTGGAAATAAATGTCTTATTTATTTTAGTCTCTCAGATATAGTTATAATGTGCGATTAACACATGGTCAACAGTTTCAGCATTTCATTAGGTTGAGATGATCTACATATTGTTGTGACTTTTTTAAAGTTACTCATGCGTTTTTAAAATACAGGCAATAGCATGTATTCGCGCAACATTATAGCCCACATTAAAGCATATTATAACTCATTCTGACACTGAATTTATATATTTGTTCCTATGTGTAACGGTGCATACGTACTTATAATTTCGTTTTTACATAAATTAGGCATATAAATAAATGCTTGTCATATATTAAAACGAGCAAGGGAATTGTTGAATGAGCCTATATATAGGACAGCTGGTGAAAAAAAACTACCCGCCGGTAAATTCTAGAGCGATCTGAGCGGCCATATAAGCTACAAATAAATTTCTTTGTAGATTATATAACAACAACTTGGAAAACAGACAAAATAGAAAGGGTAAGAGACGAAATTTGAGACAAGAGCATACAACATAATGTCCGCAGACCGCTAGCGGAACTATATTTACCCTGCGTCACGTGATTTCCGATTCTTGTGAAAAAGGCCAATTGGCGAAGATATCTGATTTTGTTCAGGAGTTACAGGCCTTTTACACATTTTAAACATTTTTGGAGTCCCTTCGCGATGGTGAGTCGAAAGTACAATATATATTTTTTTTAATATAATTTATTATATTTGGTTTGGTTCCAATCGGGCGAAAAAACCTAGGACTAGTTCGTAAGAGTAGGTTTTTCAAGAAATCCAAAATACTGAAAAAATTTAAGACACTGGAGTTATGAGCAATTTCGTACTTTACTCGCTGTAGCGCCCCCTACAATTTGGTCTGCACAATAAATTTTGATGCTACTGGCTTGAACCTTTAATGAGAAATGATAGATGACAGATAAATAGATAGATTTGAAATAAAATGAGTGCTGTCAAATGATTAATCGCAATTAATCGCATCTAAAATAAAAGTTAATGTTTACATACTATAGGTTTGTGTACTGTGTATATTTATTATGTATATACAAATAAACATACATGCATGTATATATTAAGGAAAAATATTTATTTATTTATAATCTAAATGGTATACAGGTATAAATATATATACACATAATTATTTAGTTTTAATATATACATGTATGTGTGTGCATTTATATGTACATACAAAGTAAACACACATAAAGTATGTAAACATAAACTTTTATTTTGGATGTGATTAATCGCGAAGAATCGTTTGACAACAAGTTATAACAAGACAAGTTATAAAGGATAAACAATAATTTGTATTGAGTGTGTAACTTATTTAAATCTTAAAAAGATCAACTCTGCTGAAACCAGCCTAAACTGGCTGGCAGCCTAGTCTAGCTGGTCATCAGGCTAGTTTTAGAGGGGTTTGGGCCACTTCTTTAGCTGCTCAGGCTGGAAGACCAGCTGGAACAATCAGCTAAAACCAGCCAAGCCAGGCTGGGAGACCAGATAAAACCAGCCAACCAGCTTAGGCTGGTTTTAGCTGGGTTTTTTTCCTAGCAGGGAGAACAGTAATAAATGAACAAAGCTAACACCAATTTTCACTTATGGCTGTAAATACCATTGTTAAATTACTTTTACAGTTTGAGCGGTTTACCAACATACGACATTAGATAGACAGCCTCTGATATGCATATATTAGAAACGCTGGTCCACAAGTTAGATAACTGGTATATTAGGTAATTTATTGAAGCCACGTTTTATTCAGTAAATTCATAGCGGTTGTTTTCGAGCTGAAACACTTTAATTCACTTCTGACTGCTGCTCACCTGTGGTCGTGAGGAAGGTAATGACGAAAAACAGCGACGACGTAAAGTCGAAGTTGCATTCATTGCCGTCGGACTCCAGTGTGGCCACGCCGCGTTTACTCGCAGATAGCACGTTCATTAACAAACGATCCAAACTGCTCTCCTCAACACAAGGGTTATCTGCTAAAAAGCGATTTTTTAGTTCACGGACCTCTTTAACGAGCAAATTCTCCTCAGGCTGCTCCAATATCATCAAAACTACAGCACCGACGACGATGAAGAGGCCATACGCTATCATCATGAACGTGAACGCGTAAACACGTAGAAAAGTCAGCGCTTTATCAGCAAAAATAACCATTATTAAACTAGATTTGTTTGTGTATTGCCTCAGTATGGTAGAACGTTAAGGTGCTGCATGTGTAACCAAACCTGGGCTCTGACATGGAGAGTTCAACACCATGTTGAAAGTTTAATGCAACAGGTCAGCAGACATCTACGACACCATCTTCCTTCACCTGTCTGGTAAAGCAAAACCTAAATGAACATTTCGAATTATGAGGTTTCCTCAGGTTTAATAGAGGTTGTGCTTTAGACAGTTGTCATCAGAACAGAAATGTATATCTTGAAGGAGTAGCTACTCACCCTCATGTTGCTCAAAAAGCATGAGATTTTTTTATGGAACAAAAATTAAGAAATTTGAAGAATGTATGAAAAGATGCAAACAGTAACAGTCCAGATCTCAAAAAGAACAATAAGCATCATAAAATTACCATAAAAGTTGCAGTGCTTTATGTTCCAAGTCTTCTGGAGCCATACAATAGCTTTGTGGTAAACAGCCTGAAATTTGTTCATTTCAGTACAGGTAAAAGAAAACCATCCAGGACTCCATTAACTTCTTTTGTGTTCAATGAAAGTATACAGAGCCTCCAAAGGGACACAGAAAGTAATGGAAAAATATGATGGGAGGAAAATATATATTTTCATTACTCATATTTTTTCCATCAAAAATGTTTCTCAGGGAAACGCAAAGTTTTTTTATTCATCACCATGTCTCTCCACAAACGATGAAATGTCCCTTTAAAAAGAATGCTTTATATGAATTAAAATGCATAATGATTTGATCTAATCAGTCCTAAAAATGGCATTATAAACAGACTGGATGTTTAAAAACAAAATAATAAAACATAATGCAAGTACATTACATAATGTATTTATTTTTTACAGGCTTACATCATTAGAAACAAAGTTAAACGTGTAAAAAAGGACATTTACACAACATAAATACTCTAATAAACAAGGCAACTGTACAGCAGTATCAGTTCAGCTTCATCCTGCTATAAGTACTGTAAATATAAACAATTTGGTGTCACGTTCTATTATACTATCTGCAGTACATACTAATTAATTATGAGAAATCACTGTTAATGCTACTGATCAGAATCAGCAGAGTTATAGCATAAAAATCCTGAATGCTCATTCAAAATATTTTTCCTCAGACTAATACTTGCCTTGTTTGCATAGAGCATATAGAATTGTTCATCTGTAATTACTAAGATGCAGCCATTTGATGAGATGTCACTACCAGGTGTCTCTAAATGTCACATACACAGTGCTTGCATTTTAAAGCGGCAGGTGAAGCGAGTAATGGGAACACGTCCAACGGCGCACAGGTTTGCTGACTCTCCCTATGACCGGTAGCTTGTGGGCATAAGCACGAGGCGGGAGGGAATTAAGAGGTGGAGTTGGAGTAAAACTCGTCTGGAAGCGTCGTCCCTGACAGCGTCGCCCCATTTGCCGCCCGCCAATGATGAAAGAGAAAGCAGGAGGTCCAGCCTGAGGCAGTGGGAAACGGGCTTTAGGGAAAATGTCTCGGGATTGGCTGGTTGAACGTCCAGGACGTGATGAAGATGACCTGGAACGCGAGACGGAAGATGAAGAGGAGGAAGAGCGGGCAAGAGATCTGTAGACACGGGACAAAAAGAGACCACCAGTGAGAAACACACAAAACAACAATGATTAACATATGAAGATCTTTTGCTTTTTCCATAAACATTTTGTTCAGTTTTAAACAACAAGACTTGCTAATGTAGAATTGGGTCAGTATCACTGACAATCCTTAGATAAAAAAGGCCCAATATAGTGCATTAGTGCTCAGTTTTTTAGCAGCCTTGGTACCAGAAGTATTTTTCCCATTCATTTTCCTCATAGGGATTTTAAAAAAGTCATTTAAGTCATGAACCCATGGAAGCCATTTGCACCACTGAATAAAAAAAAGTGTTATGGTGACTTATCTCATGCTTGTTTTTTTTTTTTTGCGTGAATCAAACTTGCAATACCGATTTTTTTCTCAAAATTAAGTAATATAAATTACAATTGCGAGTTAAAAAACATCAGATTTTTTTAGTTTTGAGTTTGTATCTCGCAATTCTGATATTGTGAGATATAAAGTCTAATTTTGAGGGGATTTTTTTTATAATTCTTCATAATTAATTGCCAGTTATTAAGTCAGAATTGCAAGATATAAACTCAAAACTCGGAGGAAAAAAAGTCAGCTGCGAGATATAAACTTGCTATTCTGAGTTAAAAAGTCAGAATTTTTTTCCTCAGTTGTGAGTTTGTATCTCGCAATTCTGACTTATTTCTCAGAATTGTGAGGTATAAATTCTCAGTTGTGAGTTATAAAGTCCCAATTTTTAATTTTTTTTTTTTATTTCTGACTTCATAATCAATTAAGTAATAATTGCAAGATACAAACTCAAAATTCTGAGAAAAAAGTCAAAATTGTGAGATATAAACTTGCTATTCTGAGAAAAAGTCAGAATTGTCCATTTATATCTCGGAATTCTGACATTTATTTCTCAGAATTGCCTGTTTGTCTTTCAGTTCTGACTTTATAACTTGCAATTTCGCGTTTATATCTCACAATTCTAACTACACAACTTAAAATTGCAAGTTTATATCTCAGAATTGTGAGAATTTTTTTTTATTCAGTGGTGGAAACAGGTTTGCTTAAAGGAATAGTTCAAATAAAAATAGAAAAGGTAAAAATAGAAATATTTTTGTTATAAAAATAACAAAATGGGTTTTTAGTTATAAAAACCCATGATCGGCTACTATCTACCACCATTATAAAGCTTGGAAGAGCCAGGACAAATTTTAAAACAACTCCGACTGTGTTCGTCTGGAAGGAGAAAGTCATATACAGCTTGAGGTGAATCACAATATTACAAACTTTGATTTGAAGCAGAACAGTACTTGAAAATTGGACAAAAAGACTTCAAGGTTCAAGACTAAATGGCTTGAATTACAGAAACAGCTACAAATCCAAGCAAATAAAAAAGATTTGAAATTTAAATTTATGCATTTTGCATTTATTGTAAAATATGCATATATTAATAATTATTTAAGCTGTTTGAGGCTGCTGTTGTCATCTTTTTCATGCAATTTGCTTGTTACCATTTTCTAATTGGTTAAAATTTCTTTGCAGAATCATGGGTAATGTAGTTTTTCATCAAGAATTCCGCTGTTCAACATGATTACTTTAAAAATAGGTTGAAATTATGATGGCTTCATCAAAAAGCACATCTCTTAACCTTGTAGCTCACAGTAGGTCTGTCTGTGATGGTTTGTAAGATATCATAAAAAATCTTTGGAACCTTGTTTCTACCACGGGATAAAAAATCTAAAAGGGTAATTATGACTTTACGGATTGACAGATAGATTTATTTATTCAGTCAGACATCGGATGGATGGATGGACTGACTGATTCAGACGTTGGTTGGACGGACAGATGAATGGACAGACGGTTTCTCTGAATTCTGAGTTTAGATCTTGAAATTCCGTTTTATTTTTTCCCTAAAAAAGGTAATTGTGATTTTTTTTAACCAAAGGACAGAAACAGGATTTTACTTTTGTAACCCAACTGTTCCACTCAAATTTTTAATCATTCGACTCCTACCTCCCCGGGACGGTAGCAGCCAGACTGGGTGGTTGTGGTTCCGTACGAGGGCTTCCATCTTGACGTGGGCTTATATTCATACTGGCAGTTAGTTGGGGCATTTTTCGTGTATTCTCAAGATTGGGGGCACCACTTGCTGGCTCTTTCCTGCCCTCTAGTGGTTGGCAGGAACCTGGAGGTGGGGCGCCACCTAGTGGTGGGTCAGTGCTGAATCGTACCGCCAGACTGTCTCCAAAAAAAGAGTAGAGTTCACAATACATGGCAGGAAGAGATACAGGAGTCCATTCTTCCCATGGGCAGCCAGCTCCACCTGCTTGGAGATGGCTTGCAATGCCAAGAGGGGGTTCAGACAGAGGTTCAGGAGGTGGGCTGAGGCCAGGTGAGTTTTCTCTAAAGCCGACAGCACCTGCGGCAGTGCCTGGTAGACCAGCACCACCTCCTTCTGCTGCCAAGGTCAGACTGAGTGCCTTCATCTTGAGCAAACGCTCTACTGCCACCTTCAGGGAGGAAAGAAAAGTGGTCACTTTGACTATAGAGGTATCTCTCAGCATCCTAAAAAAAGAAACTTATGCACCACCAGTCAATGTCTTACCAGAATGGCTCCATAGACTTTGTGACCGTCTGCTTTCACCTGAGCATTAGACACAGAGTAATCATCTAACACAGCCTGTAGATTCGCCCAGTAGGCAGGAAGGTGAGGATACAGCACACGTTCAACAGCCTGTGTCAAAACACATACACACAAACAGTGTGTCATTTAGGAGTAAAAAGCGTATACTTGTTTGTGGGTGACATGTTGTCTGTGTTTACCTTCCAGCCGAGAGCATGCAGACCCACTACAGCTCCATAGTGGGAACAGAGAGGTCTAACCGGATCGGAAAGAACTTTCTGCAGAGACAGAAGGATCTGATGGTACAGCCCACTTACAAGATCACCATGTGTCCTACAAGTCAACATAAGAAAAACAATTAGTCAGACTAGCATTTGAACTGGATTTAGTGATTAAAGTTTCAAATTAAAGGATTAGTTCACTTTCAGAATAAATATTTCCTGATAATTTACTCACCCCCAAGTCATCCAAGATGCTCATTTCTTTCTTTATATAAAAAGAAATTTTGAGAAAAACATTCCAGGATTTTTCTCCATATAGTGGACTTAAATGGGAGCCAACGGGTTAAATGTCCAAACTGCAGTTTCAATGCAGCTTCAAAGAGCTCTACACAATCCCAGCTGAGGAATAAGGTTCTTATCTAGCAAAACGATCTGCCATTTTCTAAAAATAAAAAATAAAAAAAATAAAAAAATCGTGAGACAAGACTTTTATTCCTCAGATGGGATTGTGTAGAGCCCTTTGAAGCTGTATTGAAACCGCAATTTGGACCTTCAACCCATTGGCTCCAACTGAAGTTCATTATATGGAGAAAAATCCTGGAATGTTTTTGCTCAAAAACCTTAAAGGAATAGTTCACCCAAAAATGAACATTTCCCCATGATTTACTCACCCTCAAGCCATCCTAGGTCTATATGACTTTCTTCTTCCTGGCAAACACAGTTGGAGTTGTTTTATTTATCCTGGCTTTTCCAAGCTTTATAATGGTGGTGGATAGTGGCTGTTATTTTGAAGCTCCAAAAAGTGCATATATCCGTCGTAAAACTAACCCATACGCTTTCAGGGGGTTAAAACATGTCTTCTGAAGTGGATTAATGGGTGTTTGTAACACAAATATTTCTATTTTTAAAATTATAAACTTAAATCACTGACTTCCGGCAACGCCTCTATGCACGTTTGCGAGAGAGTCAAGTTCCTGATCAGTGTAATGTTACTCCGGTTCAAACAAATAAGGCTGTGCAAAAAACTCAAGCTCTTCTTCTCTTATAGGGAAATTTGCAGACTTTTTTTTTTTTAATTAAATTTGTTACCGGCATTTAATATTGCTCTATCCTTGTTCGTTTATTTTCACCTGAGCTTACACTACAAATGCGTACATCATACATTGAGTCAGAGGTCAGCAAATAAGCCTGACCTAGACTCTCGTGACTGCAGAGTGATATGAGTTTATAATTTTAAAAATAAAAATATTTTTATTACAAAACCCCGCTTTAAAAGACATGTGTTAACGCCCTGGAGGTGTATGGGTTTGTTTTTCATTTTTTCATTTTTGGGTGAACTATTCCTTAAATTTCTTTTCCACCGAAGAAAGGCATGAACATCTTGGATGACATGGGTGTGAGTAAATTATCAGGATTGTTTTTATTCTGGAATTGAACTAATCCTTTAAGAGGACATTTACTATAGAAGTTCATAATTTAATAAGTATTACTTTATTATAGAATGCTAAAGAAATACCAGAAGATGTGGCTGAGCAGAAGGGCTGCATAGTCTCTCAGGGTCCAGTGGTCGTTGAGGGGGTTGATGGAAGCAGCCAGAGGCTCCAGGATGCAGTACATGACACTGGACACCAGACTGCGCACATATGAGCCCAGATACAGGTACGGGTTCTGCACCAAACTCTTCACCATGTGTAGGAGCCTGTTTAACTGGTCCAGATCATGACTTACTGACTTTACCTAAAAAAAAAAAAAATAAAAACAAATATGAGAGATTCAGTTATAAAATGGATTAAAAAGCCCAAGGAACAAGTTTCACTGTTTTTTACAGTAATTACAAAAAAAGACAATATTATATCAGTTAATCATCAATGAAGGCATTTTGTTCTACATGGACAAAGCAAACATACCCCACTGATGACGTAAACAAAGTAAGGCAGGAGGGCAGCAATCTTTGAATTCGACTGGAGGTCTAGCAAAGCCACCTGATGGAAACAGGGAAACATTATTATACTAACGAGAAAGCAAAACGGCTCCGCCTCATCTGTGCTCTAGTGCATACTTTAACGTTTAAGATTTATATTAGTGCATTACTAAAAATAAATACGCTACAGTTAAAAAGAAATGTTGTGTAAAAATGTTGGTGAATAAGATAATTCATTTCTATCAATAACTTTTAAAAGGTTTTGTAATTTACCTTCATGAGATGTGGGTCCTCTCCTAAAATGGCTCGCGTTATTTGTTGGTAATACTTCAGCAGGTCCTCTGATAGAGACTGAACAGCAGTGGGCACTAATGAGAGAACACAAGTAAACAACCACAGAGTGGTATATAGAATATTTACAGTATGTTATTTTGTTGGTGATATAAATGGATAAATAACCAACCAAAATTGTGCAATGATTTAAAAGTTTTTTTTATGTTCTTTCTTAGATATTTTGTATTTTATAGTATTTTTGTTTATATTAGCCCATATAAATAAATAAGAACAGGAGTTTCACTGTACCATTTTCACTCCAACTGACCTGACAAATCAATTAAAATAAAAAACAATTAAAGGAGAAGTTGACTTCCAAAACAAACATTTACAGATAATTTACTCACCCCCTTTTCATCCAAGATGTTCATGGGTTTCTTTCTTCAGTCATAAAGAAATGATATTTCTTGAGGAAAACATGTCAGGAATGTTCTCCATATAGTGGACTTCTATGCTGCCTGTGAGTTTGAACCTCCAAAATGCAGTTCTATACGAATCCAGCCGAGGAAGAAGGTCATATAGCGAAAAGATTGGTTATTTTCTAAAAACAATTACAATTTAGATACTTTTTAACCTCAAATGCTTGTCTTGTCTAGCTCTGCGATGTGCATGTGTAACCCGTGTACTCCGGTTCAATACAGTTAGGGTAGCAGAAGCTGCAGAAGTACCGACACAGTGTGTGTGCAAAGAAGGTCAGATGCCCTAAAACAGCTATATCGGACGATTTTGAAATTGGAGGAGAAAATAAAATGGAAATTTTTCAACCTACCCTAACTGTATTGAACCGGAATACACAAAGTATGCATACACATTGCAATGCTAGACAAGACGAGCATTTGAGGTTAAAAAGTATAGAAATTGTCTTTTTTTTTTTTTTTTTTTTTTAGGAAATAACCGATTGTTTTGCTAGAAAAGACCCTTCTTACCTCGGCTGGGATCGATTAGAGCCTGTTGAAGCTGCATTTAAACTGCATTTTGGAAGTTGAAACTCACGGACACCACAGAAGTCCACTATATGGAGAACATTCCTGAAATATTTTCCTCAAGAAACTATTTTTTTTATGACTGAAAGAAACCCATGAACATCTTGGAAACTAATTTATCTGTACATTTTTGTTCTGGAAGTGAACTTCTCCTTTAAGCTATTTCAGGTTTACCTGTGCCTTGAGGTTCCAAATTGCCTTTTCCATCAAGATATGATACGTGCACTGCCGAAGACACAAAACAGACATGTCTTTTAAAAAAAAGGCAAGATAGTAAATTTGAATACATTACACTAATGATACCTGCCTTACCTCGAACCATCGTCTCTGCACAGCCTTTGGGAATGTTAGTAGCAAGTGCCAACTCCACCAGGTTTATCTCCCGATCCTCTACAAAGAAAAGCTCTCCTTCCTTTAATGGGCGGAACGGTAAGGCGTCTTGCGCACCATAGCCGCAAACGGTCTAGAAAACATACAGCAGTTGTAAGGCTGCTCTCCAGGCGATATAATTATGCTAAAAAAACAACACCACCATGCAAATTCACATTAAAATGCATTTAAACAGAAAGACGAATAAATACCTCAGTATTGCTCCACCGTAGTGCTCTATTGAAGTCTTCCACGCTCAGCTTCCTTCTCTTTGCATGTCTCATGAACTGTGAGCTGTTCTGTAGTAGAACAAACAAATGAAATATAGTCTTTATTGCAAAATGTCTGACATATTTTAGAGAGGTTTTCATTATAATAATGAAATAAAACTGGAACTGTTTAAAGACAGTAGCACAAATCCAGCACAGCTTTAAAGCAATAAACAGGTGCATGCTGTAGCATCCATTAGCACAACTAATTAAAATAAAATAACAAGACATCCACATGTACAAGAGTATGAAATGCATGTCATATAACAGTCATAATATGAAACAACAGCACACATCACAAAACAGTAAAAGCCTCTGAATGACAGACGTGAACATTTAAGTGACTTGAAAGGCCTTGCTGATACAGTAGAACCCATAAGAAGAGCTTGCAGGGAACATTGAGACACAACACATGCTAATATAATCTATAAGATGAATTAAGTCATATGTATGTGACCTGTGTTGCCTCTCTGAGGCGGTAGCACACATCTTCCGCCAGCAGAGCTGCCACCTCCTCGCTGAGCTCCACTCCGGTGCTCTCGGCCATTAGTTTGATGGATTCCCGGGGCACCTCGGCGAAGCGCCGTTCCTCCCTGTCTGTCATCTTCACGTTAGGGAGATCACTAAATAAAGACACTGTAAATTACATTAAATATATAACGTTAGAGCTAAAGAGTGACAAGGCTGCGCATCATCAGGCTATTTTCAAATTTCCTCGCTAGGCTACCTTAGCACACTTGTAAGCAAAAATGAGGCTAAAATCGTGCACCGTACCTTCCTATAATGACGTATCAGTTCATAAATACAAGTTACATTTATTTTATTAGATTTTACTAGCGTTGTGTGCCTATATTAGCACAAGCAGCTAAGCGCTCCAGACTGTTTATACAACACACTGGTGAACTTGTGGGAAACGCCTGATTGGCCAAAGAGCTCCGCGCATGCGCGTGTACTCTTAGCATTCTGAGCTCCTTTGATTCACTTCAGCGACTCGATTGTTTTGAATCGGTTCACTAAGCGATCTTTTATATTTTAGATCTTTTAAAATAATTTATACGTAAACAAAGAGATTTAATTATTCAAAAACTGACACGGTTTCTTAAGACTGATCGGAGATCAAAATCAATTTATTCTACAACCCACATTGTTTTTCTTCAGGGTTCTTGTATTAGTATTCTACGCTTATACATTTTGCCTAGTAGGGTTTAACAGACTAAAAAAAACAAAAAACAAAAAAAAAAAAACACAAACAAAAGTGTAGGTATTTTACGGTTAGAATTATTTCTGTACAAGTATCTCCACATTCAAATAGTCTTAAACAGTGTTTTGGGTACAAGTAACAGGAATTACGTAATTAGACTACTTTTTCCACATAACATTACTTTAACTATCCAACATAGTTACTTTTTCGCCCCATTGATTGAAAGCTCTCCTGAATAAATTAACGTATTAATTTCTCAAAAAAAAAAAAAAAAATCCTTTATGCATTAATTCCATTTTATTAACTAGTGTCTTTGTGACTTACAAAGGAGGACAATGGAAACAAAAGAAATAAGATGTGCTATGACCCGTCTCATTTAGCTTAACACAGTGCATGTAGCAAGGGATTTTTAAAGTATATTTAACAAAAAAAAAAAAAAAAAAAAAAAAAAATATATATATATTTAGGCAACTTAAGTGCCCACATTCACCTTGTCAGAAGTACTAAGAGACAAAACCACATAGTCAATCCTTTTAGGAAGTTTTATTAAGATCCAAGGATGCTGACGTTTCTAAAATATATTAAAGGGTCATTAAAGTTTAAAAATCAATAAGTTAGAAACATTCATAGTCAAATCCTTCATATATACACACACCAGTAAAATAGAGTTTCAATTTACACTTAAGAGGCTTCATTCAATCCGTCAAAAATAAGTGGCCTTGGAAGTACAAGACAGACTTGAATTGAGAAAATAAAAGCAAACGTTTGAGAATCAGTCTCAAAAGGCAGTAAACAAGTTGCAAAGAGACACTGTACACAACTACTAAATAAAAACAAGGTTAAATACAAATTTGGCACAGTACAGTCACAGTTAAAAGCTCTTAGGAGTTAACTTCTGGGATCATCCAGCCACAGACTTCATGAAAACAGCGGCTTATCCATATCATGTGGACCAGCATTGGCAGCGTTCTCCAACTGCTGGAGCCGAAGGGCCAGAGGGAGCAGCAGGTCATTCAAATGTTGGCTGCTGAAAGTAAAAGCATTGTTAGCCACAGCTTCTACTGACGGTGGAGTGACCGGACCAGAGCCATCAGGGTACACCGGTGAAGCCAGCGCAGATGGAGGGGACGAGGACGGTGGAGATGGTGAAGAGCACATATCAGAGGCAGGCGAGAGAGATCCCCCATTGGGCATCTGATGAGGCCAGGATGTGTGGTTTGAGTTGAGACCTTTGATCGTGTTGGGAAGCCCATGTTGGAACCGACAACGGGTGCCATAGAGACAGAAACCAAAAGCGCTGAAGGTGCGACAGAGGGCACCACGAGGCTTCCACTCTTGGGACTGTGACGTAGGTTGCCAGGTTCGCTCTTCCTCTCCACCATCTGATTCAGAGCCGCCCTCAACGTGCAGGAAGTGGCATCTGGTACCGAAGGGGCAAACCCCAAATGCGCGATAGGTACGGCAAGGCACGTTCTTGCGCCACGGACGGACAGGCCTCTGCTCTTTAAGGTTGTGCACGAAGAGACAACGTGTGCCATAAACACAGTAGCCGGCAGTGTGGTAGGTACGACACAGCTCGGTTTTGTACTTGGGGTGACGGGAGGGTACATGGAGATCATGGAGGCCGTGGGCGAACTGGCAGCGTTCGGCATACTTGCAGGTACCCGTCTCAGCGTAACGGCTGCACAGTTCTGTCTTGTAGCGGGTCGAGCAGAGCCACTGCGTCATTGGGGGAGACGGAGACTCAACCAGAGGAAGCAAGGCCTCGGCAAGAGACAATCTCCTACTGCCTAAACCCTCCTCGGGGAGGAAAGCCTCATTCTGGCCTTCAGTGGGGAACAGGAACAGGTCATCTTGACTGGTCTGGAAAAAGAATAAATAGCGGTTTAGGACTTGAGGGAAACCCCTTTACCACAGCAAGCCATTTGAGAGTTACTACTCAAAACATTCAAAACATTGACTATTGCAGTTGCCATAGTTTCACTTTTTTTTATTATTATTATTATTATTATTATTATTATTATTATTATTATTATTATTATTAATAATAATAATAATATATATAAACACACACACACACACACACACACACACACACACACACACACACACACACACACACACACACACACACCAACTTTTTAAAAAGCACTTCACTGACTAATAAACTCCAACACTTATGAAAGCCAACAATATTACTACATGTCAGGGGGGTGTTCCATGAAACAAGTTTACTAAATAAGCCAGGCTTAGTTCAGTTAGTCTGACTTATTGTCACTTGATTTGGCTCAAAATAAATCAGACTAACTGAAATAAGCCTGGCTTATTAAACTTGTTTTATGGAACACCCCCCAGGTCCATTTAAACTTTAGCACTTACTATTGGCTAGAGGCCATTAAAAGTAAAGAGATAATACACTTAAGCCACAACAAACGCCTTTTAATTTTACTAGAAGACGTAGAACATTTTAATATGCATTTTACTAGAAATGGTAACTTGGTAAACACTCAAGTGACTCGTATTAAGTTACTTAAAACGGTGTTATCCTTGAGACACTTTAGTAATAATTCGACAGAAATAATGCCAGTAAAAACATAAGACAGGAAAGACAAGACAAAAACAAACAGCTTACCTCAAACATCACTGTGGTTTTAGACTGCTTTACAAAGCCCAACGGCAGCTCAAAAAAAGAGTTTTCGTCGTTTTAAAAGTGACGCTAAAGCAACAAAAACACCCGAATGAACTCAGGACAAACGCTTGCCTCCGCTGTTTTATCCCAAATGAAAGACGCGAACTACACCTTGTGTCTGGCAAGTCACACGTACCGACAACTGCTCGCCCTGTTGTTTTAAAGCTGACCTGGATTGTGTTCCCGCGTTCCCTTTAAAATAGGAATCAGCTGTGAAGCGTGAACGTTCGAATCAGCCAATCAGGTTTGGCGTAGGTGACCGTCAATCTAATTTGGCAGCAGTCTGAAGTGATGATGCTTGTGTCTGCTGCGGGTGTTTTGAATTTGATCAAATTGGGATATTGGCGCTGCCTTGTAGGCTCTAGTGGAATAAACATTTGACAAGCAGCTTGTTAGCCGACTTCAAAGGGCGAACACAGAATATACACACAGGCCCATCCTGTATTAATTACCGCATCACACCTCGAGTTGTTAATTGAGCGTTTGTCTGTGAAGTGCAGATCGGAGGCTTTGTATTATGCTTATTGTGAGGCTTGAGATGAGGATATAGATTTCCCGCAAACAATAAGCAATGGAGCATTACAATGTTAAACTGCGCCACTGAACTGACTTTCAAAGGAAACTTTGACAGCAGATATTTCAAATAAGTTTATTAGTCTCTTCTGCTCATCAAGCCTGTATTTATTTGATCCAAAGTACAGCAAAAAGAGTAAACATCTGAAATATTTTTACTATTAAATAACTGCTTTCTACTTAAATAGCTATATTTTAAAATGTAATTTGTTCCTGTGATCAAAGCTAAATTTTCAGCATCATTACTCCAGTATTTAGTGTCACACAACCCTTCAGAAAGTATTCTAATATGCTGATTTTCTGTTCAAGAAACATTATTATTATTATTAATGGGGACAGCAACTAAATTGGGGACAAATAATTTATTAATTTGGAACTATTGATTAATTTCCTCAAACTAAAATTGTTTAAAGTTTCTTTTTGAATTATTAATATATTACTTTCCCATTTGATACTGTAAAGTTGCTTTGACACAATTTGTATTGTAAAAAGCGCTATATAAATAAAGCTGACTTGACTTAATATTATCAATATTTTAAACAGCTGAGTACATGATTTTTAGGATTCTTTGATGAATAAAAAGATCCAAAGAACATTAAACACTATAGCATTCAAAAGCTTGGAGTCAGTTGATTATATAAAATAAAGGGAATTATAAGATTATAAGAAATTTATATTTTTAAATTTATTTAGCGAGCCTGCTTTAAAATGTATTTATAATGTTACAAAAGATTATTTCAGATAAACCCTGTTATTCTGAAGTTTCTATTCATCAAAGAAACCTGAAAAAAAAAAAAAAAGATTTCTAAAGGATCATGTGACTGGAGTAATGATGCTAAAATTCAGCTTTGAAATCACAGGAATAAATTATATTTTAAAATATATTCAAATGTATTATATTCAACCCACCACACCCACTTCGAACACTCTCACTTTCTCCTTCTGTCCCCTCACTGAGACAGAAGTATCAAAACTTCTCCTCTCCAGCCACCCTACAACATGCCCACTTGATCCCATCCCCTCACACATTCTTCAAGCAATCTCTCCTACTGTCTTACCAGCACTCACACACATCATAAATACATCGCTCCTCACAGGCACTTTTCCAACTTCTTTTAAGCAGGCTCGGGTAACCCCACTGCTTAAGAAACCAACACTGAACACCTCACTTCTTGACAGCTACAGACCGGTCTCTCTGCTTCCATTCATAGCAAAAACCCTCGAACGAGTTGTTTTCAACCAGGTATCATTGTTCTTTTCACAGAACAACTTACTGGATCCTAACCAGTCAGGTTTCAAGAAGGGCCACTCAACTGAGACTGCGCTACTGTCAGTTACTGAAGCCTTGCGGACAGCAAAAGCTGATTCTAAATCATCAGTTCTAATTCTGCTTGATTTATCCGCTGCTTTTGACACCGTCAACCATCAGATCCTCCTGTCCACCCTCTCATCGCTGGGCATCACAGGAACTCCGCTTCGCTGGTTTGAATCCTATCTCACCGGTAGGTCATTCACGGTAACCTGGGGAGGAGAGGTATCCAAAACACATCAACTGATCACTGGGGTTCCCCAGGGATCAGTTTTTGGTCCTCTCCTCTTCTCCATATACACAACATCACTGGGTCCCATCATAGAGTCACATGGCTTCTCCTACCATTGCTATGCTGACGACACACAACTCCATCTTTCATTTCAACCAGATGATCCAACAGTACCTGCACGGATCTCAGGCTGCTTGGCGGACATCTCAACGTGGATGAAAGAACATCACCTCCAGCTTAACTTGGCAAAAACTGAGCTTCTTGTTTTTCCTTGCACTCCAAACTTACAGCATGGGTTCACCATCCAGCTGGGCTCTTCCACAATCACTTCTTCGAACTCAATCAGGAATCTGGGTGTCATCTTTGATGACCAGCTGTCTTTCAAAGATCATATTGCAAAGACTACTCGATCTTGCAGGTTTGCTTTGCACAACATCAGAAAGATCAGGCCCTTTCTAACAGTGCAGGCTACACAACTTCTTGTCCAGGCCCTTGTCATCTCCAGACTGGACTACTGCAATGCTCTTTTGACTGGTCTTCCATCATGCACAATCAAACCTCTACAAATGATTCAGAATGCAGCAGCACGGCTGGTCTTCAACGAGCCCAAAAGAGCCCATGTTACACCTCTCTTTATCTCCTTGCACTGGCTCCCAATTGCAGCTCGTATCAAGTTCAAGACTCTGATGCTTGCATATAGGACAACCACAGCTACTGCACCTGCTTATCTGCACTCGCTATTGCAAATCTACACCCCCTCCAGAACTCTGAGATCTGCTAGTGAGCGACGCCTTGTGGTACCATCACAGAGAGGTGCTAAATCACTATCCAGAACATTCTCTTTTACTGTTCCTGGCTGGTGGAACGATCTTCCTACCCCTATCCGGAATGCTGATTCCCTGACAAGCTTCAAGCGACAGCTTAAAACTCATCTCTTTCAACTCTATTTGCTGTTACCATAAAAAAAAAAAAAAAAAAAAAAAAATTAATCTCTTTATTCCTTCCCTTTCTAGCTTGTACTTGTCTGAAGCACCACTTGAAATCTGGTATTATAGCACTGCCTGTGTCTGTTTGTCTCCTTAAGAAGAATCGCTCTATGTTCTCCCAACTGTATGTCGCTTTGGACAAAAGCGTCTGCCAAATGCCTAAATGTAAATGTAAATGTAATGTATTAAAAATAGTAAAAATATTTTAAAATTTTACTGTTTTTGCTGTATTTTGGATCAAATAAATGCAAGCTTGTTAAGAAGAAACTTCTTTAAAAAACATTAAAAATCTTTTCGTAGTGTATATATTTGTAAATCATAGTATCATTTTATATTGTGCTATATTGTTTGGCAACCCAATAATAAATGTGACTATTGAAGATTGATCTCATTGATCTCAGAGCAGTATGAAGGATATGTGCTGTATTATTTTACAGTGTTAATAGGATAGTTCACCCCAAAATTAAAAACAAACAAAAAACGGTTATCATTGACTCACCCACAACTTGTTCTAAACCTATGAGTTTTCTCGGTCTTAAAAGACAGAGCAGTTGCTGGTTCCCATCAACTTCCATAATATGGGAAAAAATACTTTGGAAATCAATGGGGATCAGAAACTGTTTGGTTACCAGCATCTTATTTTGTGTTGAACAGAAGAAAGAGAAAGCTTATACAGCTTTAGAACAAACTGAGGGCAAGCAAATAACGGATTTGTTTTATTATTTGTGGGTGAAACATTTTTTGAATTGGTATTCCAAAAGTTTTGGTTTTTAAATTGACACCATATTTATTTTTCATGAATGAAAACAAGGCAATGGGATGTATTGTCTCAAGGTTTTATAATCACATTTAATTCACAGCACATTCTCCACAGTTTTGTCACAGGAATGTTTTTGGAAATATGCATTTTCAATGTTACATCGGTTAAAATCATCTAAAAGTTACACAACTGTACAAACCGACTGGACGTTCACACTTTACTCATTTTCATTCACGAAAAATAAATATGGTGTCTACCATGAAGTGCAAATAAATCAACTGTTCTAAAGAAACATGAAACATTGCCTGATTAGGACCACAAACAAAAAATCTTTATTTTCTTATCACAAGATACATTAAAGGATACAGACACTGGAATATTAAAAAAAAAGTTTGAGTTGTGAGTTGAAAGAAATTTCTCATTGATATACAAAACTGAAATCCTTCACATCCATGAATCAAACCCTAAAATCAACCAGCCTTCCCTCCCCCAACTCTATCCCATAATGGAGATCAATGTTAACATGTTTTTTTTTTCTTCTTCAAGCTTTGCCAAAACATTGCGGGGTCACAAACCCCCTTCATAAAAAACAGGTGACAATTAAAAGGGGACATGTTAACATTTATTTGTGTCTTTAGTGTGCAGTGCACGCTCCATTTTGTTTAAGAAACATTACAAAACCCCTAATCAGGGGAACGATTTACAATGAAATTTTGTGTTGACTAATCTCAACAAACCAGGAAATCTGTCAAAAAGCCCAACCGTTCAGCTCAAAAAAAGAGAAAAAGCTTAATCATAAGGCAAAAATATGCATCAATATCAATAGTTGAGCCATGTCTAGGAAAACTCCAAAACACCTTTTCTGGATCCAGTTAAAAAAAAACAAAAAACAAAAAAACTTGAGGGGGAAATATGCATCAATATCAGCCTATAATCGAGTCATTACTAGAAAAACTCAAAAACATCTTTTCCCTCTCTCATTATCTACAATTGCTAACAATAGCTTTCCAGTAGCCCACAAAACCTTTATAAACACAAATGCGAGTGCGTCAACATGTCTGGAAAAAGAGCAGATGTGGAAAACAAACTTGTATGGCTTTGTTCATGACGTCATATATGGAAAAGGCTCAATTATCGAGGTACAAAACAGGCCAAACTGATTGCGACATCCAACCACCTCAAACCATGATTCGCCTTACATTCATGAACACCTTTCAACACTTTCCTACAGCCTTCCTAAGTCAATAAAAATGCGTTTTCATACTAAGACCTACGAGACCTTCAAATATCACTGACTGGAGTAGCTACACTGCAGAAGTTTTTGATCCATGATCACAAAAAAAAAAAAACAATATTGAGTCTGAGAAATCGAGCAATACTTTTGCTGCAGTGCATTCCATGACACCTTCTTTCCACAATTCAGCTAGGCCTGAAAGGCTGGAACCACAAGTACTGGCTGAAATAAAAGGAGCAGCGCAATCATGTCTATATCTAGCATGAAAAGGGCGATTTTTGTTTTTACCTTAAGCGACCTAAGAAATTAAGAAAATTATGGTAAAAAGACCACGTACTCCCTCACACATTTAAATCCCACTTTCCATACACACAAGAAGAATCAAACTCTTCAAAATCCTGTTAATATTTATACAAATAACAACAGAACTGGAGAAAAATAAAGTGTGCTTTTCCACCATCTTAGAATGAACATGATTCGCTTTAAAGTACAGTTAAAAGTATTTGCAGTTAAAAGCAACGGGACATCAGGGCACGAACCCTTAAACTATAACACTGGGAGTAAAACGCCATGAAGTGTGGTGTATGCTGGTGTAAGAGTACGCAGTATGTCATCTTCCCAAGCACGTGAGCATGTTGCGCGTATTGGATTCTGGGGGGAGACAACAGAAGACAAGGAATAAAGAAGAACAGCTGACGATGGCGGGTTTAACATGCTCTGGCAATGGATGTGGTCTACTGGAACGTCGCTCAGTCCTCCAACACGATTGGCTCGCTGGTGCTGGAGGGGATGATGGGTACTGGAAGGGGCCGGGCTGGCACGGGAAGTTTGATTCTGACCGGGAGATGCGGTTTTCGGGCTGCCCGCCTCATCTCCCCTTGGGTGAGGTGTTTCCTCAGGGCTCTGTAAATCACATTGAATTAGTCTCAGGAAAAAGCAAAAAGATGTCAGGAGATGTTTTTGGAAGCATACCTGGTGTCTTTCGTAGCCACAAATACCACTGGATTTGGAGCATCTCCTTGGCTGACCTTCTGCCTCTTAATGACTGACTGGTTGGCTGCTCTCATTCCCATTGCAAACGGTCTTCCATTGGTGGACAAAGAATGACCTCCAGCCTGCAACCAATGAGAGTGCTTAGATCTACATACACTGTTTTCTACCCGTGGGAAGGTTAATGTATCTTTGTGATACTCACATTGTCGAAGGGCCTCTTGCCCAGTAGAGCGGACGCGCTCCGAGGCTGGTTAACCTGGTTGCGGTTGATAGGGGTTGGGGCACCTCGAGGGGCTTTGAGTTTCAAAGGAGCTTGAATAGCTGAAGAATAAAACAAGCACAATGACTTGAAATTAGGGCTGTCAGTCGATACATTTTTTTTTAAATCAAATTATTTACATAATCTTATTAATCGCACATCACATTTGGCTGAGATAATTTCTCCCAAAAGATAATAGTTTAGAGTTTATTACACAAACATTTAGGCTGCAATGGCTTAAATGTAAACTATGGAAAAGAAGATCATTTGAGAAACATCTCAGTATTTTTTGCTCAACCAAAACAGCTGTGTTACCAACAGTCTTCAAAATACCTTTTTTCATGTTCCACAAAAGAAAGGTTTGAAACAGCATGAGTAAATGATGACAGAAATAAAAAAATTGGTTAACTATACCTTTAAAGTTTTTGTTTAATCTTTTTCTTATTTTTTATTTTTTCAGCAGGTGGCAGTAAACGTCTGATTCATTCAAATGGCCAATTCATTCAGTAAGTAAATGTCTCTCTGAATCATTGGTTCACATTGCGTGTTCAAAACAAAACTAAACACCACTGTTACAATTCTGCTACGGCTTCAAAATATGTTCTCTACAAAATTGAGCAAAAACACATAATATTGTGTTTAAAATATAACGTATATATATACATATACATACTGACAGCCCCATTCAAAACAAATCTTTTCTAACAATATAAGTCTTTGCTATCACTTTTTATCAATTCAACACATCCTTGCTGAATAAAAGTATTCATTTAAAAAAAAGAATAAAAACTTACTGACCCCAAAACCTTTGAACAGTAGTGTATATTGTTAGAAAAGATTTCTATTTTAAATAAATGCTGTTCTTTTTAACTTTTTATTCAAAGTATAAAGTATCACAGGTTGCCAAAAACTTTTCTGTTACCAGCACTGATAAATCAGCATATTAGATTGATTTCCTAAGGATTCAGCTTCAGCTTTGATCACAGGAATACATTCGATTTTAATAATATTAATAATTTTTCACCATATTACATTTTTCTTTCTGCATTTTTGATGAAATAAATGTGGCCTTGAAGAGCATAAGAAAGTTCTTAAAAAAAACAACAACAACTTTTAAAATCTTATTGATCCCAAACTTTTGAACTGCAGTGTAGATATTTCAAATAATGTTTTTTCTATCTCCATTTTGGTTTTGACTGAATACTGAAGTCATACCCAATTCTTTAACTATATTGATGAGGGACGGTCGAGGAATAGGCCGGTTCTTCATAGCACTCTTTGCTGCTTTAGGAAGCCTTATCATACCTACAAGAAAAAAAAAGCAGCAGTCAAAAAAAGAATCTGGAGATGAAGATTAAAAAAAATAGACAGGAATATCAAGTTTGTATGGTTGTAATTGACTACTCACACTCTGCTTTGACAGCATTGGCATTAATGGAAGCATAGGGGCGGCGGGCTGCTCGGCGGGACTGCAAAATGTCCTGGCACACCCGACGGGCAATTCGCGTGAGTTTAGTGGTCTGCAGGATGAAGGTCTGACGATTTTTAGCCAGAAGTTTAGCTCTCCCCGCACTGCTGGTAAATGGGGACATGCCCTGTACCTCCTGGCGGGTCATGTGACCACGTGGCGGTGCGTCCTGTTTGAAAGATATATAATGTTTGTTAATCGATTTGCCAATTTTATAAAGATTTAGCCACCAAGATTAATGAAACTAACATAATTTTCACTGCTGATTTTTGTGTGCATTAAACCTCAATATTTTAAAAGGTACATCAAGAAACAAAAAACAGCGTTAACATACTGTGCCAGTTCTTGTGGCGCCTTCTAGTTGAGTTGGGGTCTTAAGACCACCATACTTCTTCCAGTAAATCCAACAGGATGCGCATAGTCGGCACTGCATGTTGGGAGGGCCCCATGAGTACCACTGCTGAGATTGGGCAGCTGGAGGAGTAGTAAGTGAAACTGATCAATACATTTGTTATAATGCACAGGAATAACTGAGCTTATATCTAAATACTTGAGTTCACTTACTGTGGCAGCTTTCACAACTGAGGCCTTTCTGGTAGCCAGTGGCACCATTCATGCCAGGTTTACTTCCAGGTGCACCGATCTGGTTGGGGTTGGGTTTGGTGCTGAAGGACAGAACAATATTTAGATTCTCAAACAACAGACAAAAATGTATTACAGAAAAGAATCTGACAAGTTAAAAAGGAAAAAAAATGACAAAGAATAGATATGTAAATAACTACTTTTCATTCTGTGCTAATTTTGTGTTTGTAACACACCATTGTTGAAAAAGTTTGGGTCAGTAAGATAAGAATATTATAAAAAAAAAAAAAGGGATGCTTTAATTAAAATAGACAGTAGAGACTTTTACATTGTTACAGAACATTTTCATTGTTCTTTTGAACTTTCCATTCATCAAAGAACCATAATAAAAAAAATAAATAAAAAAATCGGTCTTGACAAAATATTAAGTGGCTGTTTTCAGGACTGATGAGAAGAAATGTTTTTGAGCATCAAATCAGAATATTATAATGATTTCTGAAGGATCATGTGACACTGAAGACTGGAGTAATGATGCTGAAAATTCAGCTTTGTAATCACATGAATATATTTATATTTATAATGTAATAAAATAGAAAACAGTTACTTTAAATTGTAATATATATATATATATATATATATATATATATATATAAAAAATACTGCATAAATAGTTTTAATTTATTTATGATCAAAGAAATGCAACCATGGTGAGCACAAGACACTTTTTTCAAAAACATTAAATCTTTTAAAACACAAACTTTAAAAAATTGCTATCCATTAAAATAGTAAATGGAAAGTGCCATTTGAATTCATAAAAAGAATAAAAGCATGCAGTGACACTAAATACTCACTAGGTGGGGATGTACACCTGCTTCAGCTTGCTGTCAGCCTCTGCTGCCTTCAGTCTTTTCTGGAGAGAAAAAACATGAATGCATGCATAAATGTTCACAAATCAAGATATTTCTGGTTTAGAAAAACATGCCAAGTTTAAAGTTTGTTACCTGCTGGATGTAACGATCAGTAGTCTTCCACATGTAGTAGAACTGGACCACACTAGCTAATGACTTCCAGGGCAACTGCGGGACAACAATAGATAATAAACCTTCTGAGCTTTCCCAAATAGTACAGTGTGTGAGAGCAAATGCTCAAGTATAGCATTTCACACTCACAAAGTCTTGGCGAATGTCATTGAAGTCTTTGCCGTATTTCTCCAGAGCTTCTTCGAACAGCATGGCTTCTGAGGCGCTCCACTCTTCCATCTCATCCCTGCACAATACCGGGCCACCCTGCGGCACCAGCGTCGACATGGCCTTGGCGAGATCATAGCCGTTCTTCTGCAGAGTGTCCATGGCGTGGAACTACAAATAGACACGATGGTGTAAATATCAGATGTGCATGAAATCTCAAGTCAAGTGAGGTGGCAGTGAATGAAATGCTCTTGTGAGTAGTTAAGGAAAGGAGTGTAATTGAATGCTTCTGTTCTCACCAGTGTGATGTCTCTAGATGCTGCCGCTGCGCTCATATGCAGACTAGGTTGGCGGATTGAACTGCTGCAGTCGAGTGCACGTGCAAATGTACCAACAGCCCTGAAATACACAATATTTGAATTAACATCATGCTAATGAAACATAACATTTTAAACCAGCAATGATGGCCAGTCTAAGAGTGAAATACTAACCGTGCCACCACCAGGAACTGGTCTATCTGAGGATCCTTCAGCTGGTTATTAGGATCCCAAACCTTTGTTTCAAGCTTCTCCTGCACTCGGCTGTCTGAATCAACTGATGAGTTGGAAAACATATTTTCTAATGAACCGTTTTGAATTAGTGAATCAGTTTTGAATTAGTTCTTCAAAAGATCTCTCTAAAATGTCTGTGAAATGTATCAATTCCAGGACCTGAAGTACTGATGCAATATTGTGATGAGAATCACATGCAAGCAGGACATACTGTAAACATTACAACCGTTTTAGGATTAGATGTCTGATATTGCACTTCTGGAGCTGCTTGGAAGCGTTTTCAACATCAAAATGATCATATTTTAGTAACACCAAGGTGCAGTGACATCAAAACCTTCTGACCTTCAGCCAATTTGTCAGGGATCTCTGCCTGGTATTTGGATCCCACTCTGATCTCACCCTGGTCAGCCAGCAGGGTCTTTTGCACTGGGTCAAACACCAGAGAGTAGAAGAAACAGTCCTATAAAACAAACATACACCATGCAGTTGGCCAATTAGTAATTTTAAATCAACAAAAGCTGTTCACTTGTCTAATAATTGTATTTTGCCCTTGAATTAACTGGAAAAAAGTAAACTACAGTTCAAAATTTGGGGATAGTTGGGCTTTTTTTTTTTTTTTTTAAATACTTTCATACAGTATTTATGAAAGTTACAAATGATTTCAATATCAAATAACTGCTGTTTTTATTTATCAGATATAAAATGTATCATGTTTCCACAAAAAACTGATAACACTGATAAGAAATTTCTGAAAAGACTGCTGAAAAGTAATTTAAAAAAATAACATTTTAAAAATTTATTAAAACAGAAAACAGTTACTTTTAAATTCTAATAATATTTCACAATATTACTTTGTTAGGATAGGACAATATTTGGCCAAGATACAACTATTTAAAAGTATGAAATCTAAAAGTGCAAAAAAAATAAAATAAATAAATAAATCGAAATATTGAGAAAAATCGCTTTTAAAGTCCAAATTAAGTTATTTGCAATGCATATTGCTAATCAAAAATTACATTTTGATGATACATTTACGGTAGAAAATTTACAAAATATCTTCATGGAACATGACATCCTAATTTTTGGCATAAAATAAATAATTTTGACCCATACAATGTATTATTGGCTACTGCTACAAATATACCTAAGCTATTTATGACTGTTTTTGTGGTCCAGGGTCACAATTCTAATTTTTTTGCATTACACTAATGAGAGTTAATTAGAAATGGGTAGAAATGACCTTAATTCTTTTCTTAAAAACAAGCTTAATTTACTTTTTTATTTAAGCAGTGAAACATGACAGAACTTTCATGAGAAAGCATTGTTATATTATGGCCTAGATCTCAATCATGTCTTTAGTGATGGTGGTAGTTTTGTGAAACTACATGATAAACATGTGACACTTACCTCTCTATCTAGGTAGCTAGTTAAAACATCAGTCTCGTTCAAAAGTGTGACGTTGCATTTTCCCCTGTGGAAAAACAAAAAGCCAAAACATGCACAGTATAAATAGAACCGTATGGTTGTGATGGGATTACACCATTCAATCCAGAGATGTTTGTGTCTGTGAGCGGCGTCAGTGTATTTACCGTATGTGTGTGGCCGGGAGAGACTCAAACTGTCGAGACAGGAACAGTTCTCTGTGCTTGAGCTGGTGTTTCTGCTGTTCTGACATTGAAGGCTGCTTGGACTCCTCTTCAAAGTCTCCTAAAATACACACACAAACATATGAGTGTGATGCTAATGGCCTCAATTAGTTCTGATGTGAACCAGCTTTCTCTCCAAACACACAAACCAAATCTTAACAGTTTACGCACCACTTATTAGTTATGGTTGTGATCAATTTCATACTCATTCAGATACTAGTAAATTGAATATCCTTCATAAGATCTGTTTCTCGTCAGGAAAGTAAACTACTATGAATGCATTCCAAAAACATTACTTTTGACTTTTGACCAATTTGAAATGACAACGGATAGATTTCTTAAATAGATGCTCGTGTGAGGTGAGGAGACTTGGCAGGACTTTATCAGACGATCTGACCGGACTCCACCCCTGCACGGAGCCGAAGGAAACCCTGTCAATGAAGAGGGCGGGATATCAAACCACACCCCTTTCCATTAACCCCTCCTGCCACCCTGGTGGCCCTGCCCCCTCCTTTCTCTCCCCTTGGCCAATGCGTCCCTGCCAGCTTTACTGGGAAACCCTGTGCAATAAACCTGAGGCGCCCATCCCCCCATTGAGCAACAACCCCCCCCCCCCCCCATGCACAAGTACGCATTTAAAAAAAAAAAATGCCACAAGCTCTCTTTGACACATGCACAAGCAGATGAGCACTCAAGACACACGTACAACAAATCCATCATACTTGCACACTCTCAGAGGCAAACGCGCACACACACACACATGCATTTAATAACACTTTCACTCCTTGACAAAGACAGCAGCCAGACAGTGTTAACCTAGTGTTAACCCTTTGAGCACCGTGGCCCGGTGGGTCCCATGAAGGCTCTTTTGTTCTGAGAGCACAGGGCGGATGGCAGCTGAGGATAAGCACAGAGGAGCCCATTCAGGAGAGGGTGGGGGGGGGGGTTGAAGGAGGAAGATGGGCAGAAGGTAGAGAAGGGAGGAGGTGATGTAAATGGGAGCCCTGATCTTGTGTAACAGGACAGTGTTGGTGCTGTAGAGCGCCGCGACATAAAGAGGAGGGAGGATACGTTTAGTATTAAACGGGTGGCCAAGCAGACATTGACCTCACATGACTGCAAAGGATTTGAATGCTAACTCCTGCCCATGTCAACTCAAACCTGACCCTACTCTGGAATGGTTAGGTAAATGCACTGAACTGACAATTACAACAGGTTCATGGCAGTTCATTAACACAAAATTTACATATAAATGAACCACTACCTCAGGCATGTAGGGGAGATAAACAATCTATATCTGACATGTGAGATGTTGGCAGGTGTGTTATATACATAATTAGGGATGTGCACAGCTACACGTTTTCAAAATCAACTAGTCAGTGGGTTGTCTGTGTGACTAATCAGCTAGTCGGTCACAAAGTAACCTATTTCTCAGACCGTGCTCACATTTTTATATACAGAGCACAACAGTGGGAATTGGTTTCCAGATATTTTCTGATGTTGAGTTTATTAATGAGAATTTGCATCACTCACTGTGTGATGCAATGGACAAAGACAATTATCGGTATGTATGCAGAGATCAACAACAGCGTGAAGAGAATACAAGAACTTTTTTTTTCCAAGAAGTTCTTTTAATAGGGCAACTTACAGATACTCAAATATATCAAAATAAGGTTGAATATCTATAATATTTTATTGCACAAAACCAACAGTCCTCTGGAAATAAAAAAAGGATGTGTTGATTACACTTAATGCTCGAAACACTACTTAAACCAGGTTATATGAATTTTTATACATTTTACTGGTAGTCCACTGTATAAAGGATTTTTGGGTATGTCACAGTTTTTTTATTTTGCCATCCTCACTTACATAAATGAACTAAAAGTTAAAGGGACTAGAATGTTATTTGAGGACTATCCGAAATTCAAAATAGATCCTATAGGCTAACTGTCGTCGTTCAAAATGTGCCACCCTGTCATTAGATTGTAATTGGATAGGGGGTGTTTGCATATCCAGTCTCAGTATGGCAGCCACAGTGGACCTGAAGTCTTAAGGATAGAGTGACCAGGCATCACGTTTTTCCCAGGAGTCACAATTTGATGGCTATTATCTTAAATGAAGGCGGGATCGCGCTGATAAATGCACACCTTACATCGTAAAGGGACAGCATTCCTAATTAAATACCTGTCTGTGTCATTAATGTTAACTAACAAAAGATTAATGTTAAATAAACCTACTGTATCTGGAAAATGAGTTTCATTTGCATGTATATCATATATACACACACCTCAAAAAATTTTAACATCGTGAAATTTTTTTTTTTGTAACGTATTAAAAAAAAAAAAAAAAACTTTCATATATTCTAGATTCATTACATGTAAAGTAAAACATTTGAAAAGTTTTTTTCTTTTTCTTTCTTTTTCTTTTTTTTTCAGGAAAGTCAAAAATCCAGTATCTCAAAATATTAGAATATTTACATTTGAGTTTCATTAAATGACCATCCCTACAGTATAAATTCCAGGTATCTCTTGTTCTCTGAAACCCCACTAATAGGGAAGACTGCTGACATGGCAATGATCCAGGAGACAATCATTGACATCCTCCACAAAGAGAGTAAGTCACAGAAGGTCATTACTGAATGGGGTGGCTGTTTACAGAGTGATGTATCAAAGCATATTAAATGCAAAGTTGACTGGAAGGACGAAATTGTGTTACTGTCAAGTAAAGCCGATTCAAACACTTGGGAGAGCTTCACAAGGAGAAGAATGAAGCCAGAGTCAATGCATCAGGAGTCACCACACTTAGACATCTTCAGGAAAAGGACTACCAAGCCACTTCTGAAACAGAAACAACGTCAGAAGCATCTTACCTGGGCTAAGGAGGAAAAGAACTGAACTGTTGCTCAGTGGTCCAAAGTCCTCTTTTCAGATAAAAGTAAATTTTGCATTTCATGTTAAAATCATGGTCCCAGATTCTGAAGGAAGACTGGAGAGACACACAATCCAAGCTGCTTGAAGTCCAGTGTGAATTTTCTGAAGTCAGTAATGATTTGGGGTGCCATGATGTCTGTGTTTTATCAAGTGCATCAAGTCAATGCAAGTCATTTGCTGTAATATGTGCTGCCGACCAAGTATTGAGTGCATAAATGAGCATACTTTAAAGAACTTGAACTTTTCTGTTTTGCACATCAGTTTTTTGATTAATCTTAGGAAATATTCTAATATTTTGAGATACTGGATTTTTGACTTTAATGAGCTGTAAGCTCTAATCATCAAAATTAAACCAAAAAAAATCTGAAATATTTTACTTTACATGTAATGAATTTAGAATATATGAAAGTTTCAGTTTTTAAAATAAGTTACAATAAAAAAAAACAATATTAATTTTTTTTGAGCTGCACCTGTATATATAAATTGAAATAAGTGTCAATTTATTCAAGTTTTCCCAAATTCAATTCTTAATTAAAATTTATCAGAATTAATGAGAAGAATTAATGATTATTTTAGTTTGAAGACTACATACAAAATAGCTACCAAAATAAAAGTTGGTAGCTGCAGTTAGACTAAAAGTAATGACTAAAAGTAATATGAATTAAAGTTGACAAAAATGCTATGACTTTTTGTCGACTAAAACTATCAAAAAGACTAAAATGTCTATTAAGCATTTTCGTCTCAAGATAAAGACTAAATCAAAAATACCTGTCAAAATTAACACTGGACTACAGCCGACTGCAAAGTAACGTGTGTGAGTTAAATTAGCCGCCTATATGAGCAGATATCAATTGTATACATGTGTCATTCAAAGGGAGAAACCGAAACAAGGATATACGAGATGTACGCAGATATACAAACGTAAACAAGGCAGCGCTTGCTTACAATTTTGAATATCAGCTATGTTGATAACTTACTTTATTTTAAGCAACTCGTGTTATGAAAATATTCACATATTGAAATGCTTGTGTAAGATCACGTAATATTAGAACAGTCTTCTGTTTGTGGCGCTTTTATTTACTTACTCATCACTTTCACTTTAATTCTCCGGGATGGACTCGTTTGCTAAACTAATATACAATCAGAGTTCTCACTCGTGCAGACAGCGATTCAACATGTTGAATTGGGCAAACTGTAACTGACGTGAATCCGACGAGAGCAAACATGTGGAACGCACCAAACAATCTAGCCCGAGAGACGCTGGCCGTCGGCCCGACGCTGGCTTGGTGTGTCCCAGCCTCTAAACGCACAGCTTCAAAAAATAGTTATTAAAAAAAAAGAAAACAAAACAAAATCTACAGTTGCCCATCCCTAATTATAAATGGAAGTGAACAAGTTTTATGGTTTGTTGTGTAGATTGGTACAGTAAATATTTTGGATAATTTGATGAACTCTCAACCATTAATCCCAGAGACCCTGGTACTGTGGTACTACTACTAGTACTACCCCACTGAGATATTTGACCATAAATTAGGCTTGAAATAAAAGATTGAGTGACATGTGAGTGACAGATTGCTGTTGCTGTCCTCATGTTAGTGTAATATTATAACATTCTGAGAGTGAGAGGAGGGGCACATGAACTTAAAAAAAAATAATAATCATTTTGATTTCATGATCACTTCAAATCTATTTGGCATAATTCCACAGATATTTCTCAAACTCAGCGTAGAATGTAAATTCTGGGCCTACTAATTGGTCATAAAATCAGAGTAAGATCAACAAAAATCTTGTAGCAAAGTCCTGCTTCTACATTCAGATTGAAGACTTCAAATGGATAAAATGCAAGGACATATAATATGCAAAAAGTATGACTTAATTATACATGGACTGATCATCTTTGGTGCCTTAAATGCTACTCCCAATGCCTTTTTAAAGCTGTAAATTCTAGTTGGTGTTTCACTGTGAAAAGTACATCTACATAGTGACACTATATCTTTATCTTAACTGTGATGAAGAGGCGTGAACTGAAGAAGACTGAAACAGTCGGGTACTCACTTGCATTGCTATCAGCCAGAGTGTTAAGGTTGGCGGATATATCTCTCCGCCTGAAGAGACAGACCACCTTGGCTTCTACATTTCCATTGGCAGTCTGGGGAAGACATGCAAAAAGAAAACGGTTTGAGAAAGAATATTCACAAAACGATGACACTTCATCTTTTCTATACAATGTGTGAAGTAAGCGCTTTCAGTGCTAATACTGTCATCATGTCACAGACTTGTAAAAACCCATAATTTAAGTATAAATTTTAAAGTAAATCTTTCAGCAAGAATGATACTGCCTATGATTTACATGAAAGTGCACCAATATTTAAGCTGCCAAGAAAAAAAGTTGTGTGCCCTATAAATAACTACATTTCTCCTCTTTTTCTAGCATTGAAAATGAACCACTCTATATGGAAATGAAAACCACATCTTGCTCATTAATGCATCACAGTGTGGGTTGGAGTTGTGTATACTGAAGACAGCACTGAATTCTGACTAACACGTATACATATTGACCACAGACACCATCTCCATTAGTTTAACCGTCCTGCTGAGCTTCATAGACCTTCAAAATGAGGTTACATAAAAGTGTTTTAATCCCTGCTCCAGGAAACAGGCCTGTGTCATTCTCAGCATTATATAAGTCTCTCACGGCTGGATCTTCATCTCAAACAGCCCAGCGTGCATCGGTAGACAACAGCATGATGGCTGAGCATTAGCAATGCACAACAGAGGGGAGCAGGTGACAGAGACAGTCTGTTACGCTGTCATGAGTGACAATGCATTAGCTGAGAGCTGGCATATGTCAATCATCCACGTTCAGAGTAATGTTCGAATCTCTGCAGATGCAATTGATGTGTGATAAATGATTGGTGGACATCAAAAGCCTCAACCAATCACAGTCAGTCTGACTCCAGGCTGTAAGAATGGTGACACATCAGATTCATTATGTATGCTGGTATATTGGCACTGGAGGTCATACTGGTTAAAAATAACTCATGGCGAAATTAACTTAAAAGAAAATGAAAATCTGAATGCATCAAAAAGGAAGCAAGCACAATATTTTTTTTTTTTTTTACCAAATATTATGGCAGATGATAACATAACATCCAATAACATTCCAAACTCACCTTGTTGAGTTCTTCTATTCGGCGGATCAGATATGGGTTACTGGAGGAGTTTTCAAAATACACATAATCTGTAACAGACAAAAGAAATAACCTGTAAGTGACAAACATCTGTAGGATTCATTATTTATTTATGCGCTCTCTCTCTCTCTCTCTCTCTCAAAAATATACAGCTGAAGTCAAAAGTTTACATACACCTTGCAGAATCTACAAAATGTTTATTATTTTACCAAAACAATAGGGATCATACAAAATGCATGTTATTTTTTTTTTAATACTGACTTGAATAAGATGTTTCACAAAAAAGATATTTACATATAGTCCACAAGAGAAAATAATAGTTAAATTCATAAAAATGACCCTGTTCAAATGTTCTTGTGTTCCAACAATGACTATGATTTTGAGATCAATCTTTTTACACCGAATACAACTGAGGGACTCATATGCAATTATTACAGAAGATTCAAATGCTCATTGACGCTTTAGAAGGAAACAACGCATTAAGAGCCTTGAAAACTTTTTGAATTTGAAAATCAGGGTAAATTTTACTTAATTTGTCTTCTGGGAAACATGCAAGTATCTTCTGTAGCTCCTGAAGGGCAGTACTAAATTAAAAAAGTAAATATTTTATGCAAAATAAGAAAAATGTACACATCTTTGTTCTGTTCAAAAGTTTACACCCCTTAATGCATTATTTTTCCTTCAGGCACATCAGTGAGCGTTTGAACCTTTTGTAATAGTTGCATGAGAGTCCCTCAACTGACCTCACTGTGAAAAGAATGATCTCAAAACCATACAGTAATTGTTGGAAAAGATTTAAATACATAAAAATGCTGAAAAACCAAGGAATATGTAGGACTTGAAGGATTCTTCTGAACAACAGCAGGCAGTTTAACTAAAAACTAGTTATAATCAACAGAGACGCCGATACTACAAACCTGGACAAACCTAAAAAGCAACAATTATTTTTATGATACTTATGCATATGAAAAACTGAATTGATAAATGACTGAAATTATAACTCTATACTATTTTGTCTAAATAAAATCAATAGATGTAAGTGCATATGGATACAACATTTTAATATACAGAATGAAAATGGATATTCATTTTTGACAACTGCTAAAGATTGCATTTAATTCCCATTTAAACTGGTGTTTTTAAACAGTAACTCTAATTTTAGTTTAGTAATTAAAACTAGTTAAAAAAAAATGGGAAAAGGAGTATGCACAATTAAAGGACAATATTAATCAAGATGATATCAGCAAATAAATTACATGGCACCAATACATTTTGCATCCTTAATGATCAGTGCTAAAATATGGGTTCAGTAATGTGTCACTAGGACCATCAAAGAACATCATAATTCCTACTCAACCATTCCTACACAACCCTTATGGAATATTTTGGTTGATTTTATCAATTCCTTCATCTACAAATGGAATCCTGTATTGAAATCCAAAGATACAAAGAAAAAAAATGCAGATTAAACATGAACAATCAAGTCATGTGTTATTATGCAGAAGTTCAATAATGCACGCCATATAGAAGGTGACATAAGCAATGGTATGGGTCACACTGAAAAGCTATACAATGAGGTCAACAGTGTGTACACAGAACACATCACTTCAGTTATGTAATCACTCTCTCTTCTGGTCAGCTCTGGACACTCTGGTAGACGTTGATCTTTGATCGGACTAACACTTTGTGTTCTCGCCACTGCTCAGCCATGTTCTTAAGCCGCAAGGGATAAATCAAAATGGAGGTCTCTTTCCTAAGTTCATGAGCTTCATCAATCAGAGAGACAGTGAAAAGAGGCTGGGCCGCATGGATCAATAACTTCCCTCAAGGAGAAACAGGGTCTAGCCATCTGCTCCTCAAGCAGCGATGTGCTGTATTGGTAGCTCATGGCATCTGGTGTTTAGAGACACCTAAAAATCCACTGAGGTTTCAAGATACTGACAGGGACAAAAATAGCAGACAAACTAAATTTACAGGTGAAATGTGTAATTTCTGCATTACAAGCATCATCACTAAATAGAAATTATGAAAAGTTTTCTGAACAATCCTCCAGATTTAAAAGAAAAAAAGGTATATATATGTACTGGCGCCCAAAAGGTTGGGATCAGTACGATTTTTAATGGATTTTAAAGACGTTCCTTACATTCATCAAGGCTGCATTTATTTGATCAAATACAGAAAAAAATTAATATTGTGAAATATTATTTCAATTTAAAATAACTGTTTTCTATATGAATATATTATAAAATGTAATTTATTCCTGTGATACAAAGCTAAATTTTCAGCATCATTACTGCAGTCTTTAATGATTTTTTTTTTTCAGGATTCTTTAACAAATAAAAAGCTGGGGGGGGGAAAAACTGTTTATTTAAAATAGAAATCTTGTTCCAATATAAACCACCATCTAAAAGTTTGGGGTCAGTACATTTTTATTCTCTCTCTCTTTTTTTTTTTTAAGAAATTAACACTTATTCACCAAGGATGTGTTACATTGATAAAAAGTGATAGCAAAGACTTATATTGTTAGAGAAAGGTTTTATATATTGAATAAATGCTGTTCTTTTTAACATTTTATTCATCAAGAATACTGAAAAAAAAAGAATCACATATATAAATAATTATTAGCAGTCAAAATGAGTGTCATTTTTAATTCAGCACATGTGTGTATTTCATTCGTTCATTCATTAACATGCATTACATATATTGCCATTACATTCCTGTAGCTCATACAGTAGAGCATGGCCAGGAACAACCAGCAAGACCTTGTGTTTGATTCAAAGGGAATGTATGATGCAAGAACTGATAAAAATGTACAACCTGAATGCAATGTAAGTCGCTTTGGAAAAAGTATCTTCTCTGTTCTTGATACCTGCATAAGAACTGGCCATTTCGATGTCGACCACTAGTGTAAAGCTTTACAAAACGCAGATTAAATGCAGTCAGTGTTTTTAAAATGAAACATCTGTCTGGCAGTACATGCACATACACACAATGTCACCCAATATGCAATATACAAAATTGCCCACATGCAGTCGAGCAGAATTCTGTCTGCATCACTAGACAACTATCCTCTTTGCATCTTTATTAGAGGTCTCAATTAACACCCCAAGATGAAAAAAAAAAGTAAGCTTCACTGAACCAAAACCATCTCAATTACAGTGGTGGTTTGAAACACTTCAACTCTCTCATGCTTGCCTTGTTTAAACTTAAAGCACCACAAAAGAGAGGACAAGCCCTCATACTTTTTTGTTTAAAAAGCAGGGAAATCAAATCACATAAAAACCATGCTACATTTTATGAGTATGTCAGGTGAATCTCTATTTCCCACTATTTCCCAAAACACCCTATTTTACCATGAAAAAACACTCTGATTTTACACATTCACTGTTAGAAACATGCTTGAGAATTCACTGACAGGGCATGATGAGGATAAAGCCCTCCCTGCACTTCGCATCTGGGTTGTTATAGTTAACATTTGCTACAGTAAACTATTGAACACTGTGCCATATTTGCATAGTAGGACAGAGACATTCAGACATTCAGTTTAAATTCAGTTAGCACAAGTGGCCTGCTGGACAAAGATGGTATCTCAACATGTATTCTAGTGGTCAACCAATATGGATCTCTTAAAACCCAATGCCAGTAAACATATCTACAGGCGGTGCCTAAGAATTGACAGGTACGTAATACCAACACATGCATTCAACTTAATGTCTGTAAACTATTTGTTTACACTATTTTACAGTGTCCTTGTTACAGTGAAATTAAACCTTTAAGTATCAAGTAATATTAACTAACTACACATACTTACCAGGGTTAGAAATTAACTTTTCCATTAAGGGACAATATTTGCATTTTTTTTACATTCGTAAGGGCAATTACATTTACACAACTACTTCATTCAATATTTCAAACTGTTGTCAATAACAATAGACTGTATTAAAAAAAAAAAAAAAAAAGCTCATGGGGGCAAGAGGATAGCCGATGATTTAGTTTCAAAATGAAATTCAAAAGCACCTGTTTGGCACTAAATATTTTGGATTTAGAAGACCCTGTTGATTTTTTCCAATGTTTTTTTTTTAACATTGTTTTTTTTTCTTTTGTTTCCACAGTGTTTGCCGATTTTTAATTTTATTTAAGCTTAACTTGCAATTTATTCATTTTACGTGAAATCATTGTGTATGCCGTAAGGATGGGGAAAACAAACAAACAAAAAATACAACATAGTATCGCAATATTTTTTGCGGCAATACTGTATCGATACACAGATGACAAGAATCAATCTATTATTATACTATTTGGTAGAATAATGAAAATCAGTTTCTTTACAGTCCACTAGACCAGGGGTTCCCAAAGTAGGGGTCGGGACCCCCCAGGGGGGGTCGCAAATCCAGGAGGAGGGGTCGCAAGGTGATTTCCAGAAATCAAATAATTTAAGCATTAGAAATAGCATATTTTACCAATAAATAAAAAAAATATATGGTGAATTAAAAATAAAAACCCAGCATGTTGCCCACCCAGCTCATTAGGTAAGATTAATATTCAAATGTAAATAATGAGTAAATAACTACAAAATAATATTATGGTTATAAGACTGTTGTGTTGCTTTGTGTTATCATTATGCTTGTGCGCTGTTTTGCAAAACGTTCGTATACTTTAGGAAAGTGGGGGTCCCGAGGTACTAGCACTGTTATTTTGGGGGTCGTGGGCTAAAAAGTTTGGGAACCCCTGCACTAGACAGTGGTGTTGAGTTTTTTGCTGGTGAGATCAGCTGGGTCACCTTCAGCATGCAGTGAGTTAGTAAAATAAAGATGGCGGCATCGCCATCTTTGGGGGGGAAAACGGTGGTGTGTTTGTAGGGGTAGTTCCTCTATTCCTCACTTTTCAATAGTTTAAATGCATGTGCGCATTTTATTTTCAAATGAAACTTTTAAATTAACGTAAATTCAGTGTCAATTGATTGAATGGATTTCAACAAAACAGTAGGCTACAACGACAACCTCATTTAAGTGAAACATAGAATGACTAAAAATGGACGACTGCTGTTTGGATTGTGATTGTCATGTGATTTCTCATTGTGGTGGTGATATTATGATAAATCAGTTTCACTAATTAATTTGATCAGAAGTAATTACATTTTGTCAGATCATTTAGTAAAATAATGTTGATCAAAGTAAATCCAAACTTCGCAAGGCAGACGACGTTCTGTGATCAAATACTATCAACTTGTTAGCATGCTCCACAGCAACACCCAGTGCATTTAGTTAGAACTGCTTAGGATTTATCATAGATTCCCCAAATGTATGGCCAGCAAATCAACACATAGTAAAGCTTTTCAAATAATAACGAATATTCGACTATTTGTGCACACCCCAAGACGTAACCAGTAGGGGTGTAAGAAAATATCGCAATATTTTGTTTGCCGATACTGTATTGATGCTCAAAAATGCAATATCGATATTTAAAAAAGGTGCCGCCTTGGCTGTACGGGGCGCTTCTGCTGTGCGGAGGGGTGGCAGCCACACGTTTTACTACAGTAAATACATGTTAAACCTGTAACAAGGACACTGTAATATAAAGTGTAACTAAAAAGATTTTAAACAGTCTACAATAGACTGTTGGTTAGTATCTTAATGCCATGCCAACTCCCTTGGCTGTTTTCATGGTGAGTAACACTTTGAAATAATATTAAAAAATATATTGAAAAAACCTACATCAGGTTTTTGAAGTCTGCTTTAGATACAAATTTTAAAATGGATTCTGGATTCGTTTAAAATTTCTTCTAGAGCAAAATAATTTCATTAAAGAACTTAAGCCAACACAATTTACTTAAGAGGTATTTTTATTTACTTTACTCAATATGTTTAAGAGATACTGGACTCTGGCAAGAAGAGCATATCTGATGAGCTACACTCCATATTAACAACTTGTATGATTCTGGAATGTCTTATCTGGCAGTGTGTATAAGACCTGATCCTAGCGATTCACTACAAAAGAAAGAAAACGGAGACCATTTATTATCCATTGTCAAGGCTGTTGGTTAATTTCTTGTCAAATCATTGAAATTTCAAAAACTTCCCCGGCTCAAATATTTGATTTTGATAATATTTATTCTGAAGAAAGATAGAGATGTATAGTGATGAAAGCCAACATATTAAATGTCATGGATGAATATTTACTGAGTAATCCACTGTTTAGTAGAGGGAGGTAAAAATGGCAATTTTCACCTTAGATTCATGGTCAAGTTACGGAGGGGCAAAAATGACTTCAGAAAGATGACAGCGTCATTATCCTTGTTTTACAGAGATTGGTAGTTCTATTAGTAAAATCTGTTGGCTTTACCAATCCTTATTGCATTTTGTGTAAAATGATGAACTTTCAAAAATAGCACTAAGTTTTTCTCCAAAGTTTACTTGCCTGTAACTCAAGTAGTATTAATGATATTTTAATGCCCTTTTAGAGAAAAGGTCTTAAACTTTCCTTTTGGCATCTTTATTTTTAATGCCCTATGAGATTTAGATTTTTAATATGGATATTGGATTTTAACATTGCTCTAGGATTAAATCTTTAAAACATACACATTTTCAGTGATCAAAAACCAAATGTGGGTCAGTTTGAAAAAAAATATGATACTTTTCTTTTAAAGATACATGTCTGAAGAACAAATAATGTTAAAACGAGAGATGCATCTCATTTTTCTATCAAGACAACTGCATTGAACATATCTGTCTGAGTGCCATAAATATTCTTTTTCCAAAGTTTGCGTGCATATAACTCAAGAAGTATTAAAGATATCACAATATGATTTTAGGTTCTAGTTCTTAATAAATGTTTCTTTTGGAATCAAGGCCCTACATCAAGGGTGCCCAACCCTGTTCCTGGAGATCTACCTTCCTACAGAGTTCAGCTCCAACCCTGGTCAAACACACCAGTCTGTAATTATCAAGTGCTCCTTCAGATCCTAATTAGTTGGTTCAGTTGTGTTTGATCAGGGTTGGAGCTGAACTCTGCAAGAAGGTAGATCTCCAGGAACAGGGTTGGGCACCCCTGCCCTACATCAAGGCCAAGGCCCTACATCAGGAATGGGCAGCTTCAGTCCTGGAGTGCCACTCTCTTGCAGAGTTTAGCTCCAACCCTAATCAAACACACCAGCCTGTAGCTTTCTAGTGATTTTGATTACATTGATTAGCTTGTTCAGGTGTTTTTGATTAGGGCTGAAGCTAAACTCTGCAGGAGAATGGCCCTCCAGGAACAAAATTGCCCATCCCTGCATCCCCTGAAAATCAAATGTTGGTCACTGTGTGTACAGCTGATACTTATGTTATTTGAAGAACAATGTCCAATGAAGAAATAATGCTGAAATTAGAATTGTAACTTGTTTCCTTCCATCGAAACAATTTTATAGAACATACTTGTTTGAGTGTAGATATTATTTTTTCAAAATTTGTATGCCTGTAACTCAAATAGTATTAAAGTTATCTTAATAAGATTTTAGATTTAAGTTTAACCCAGAGATATCAAGATCTCAGTTCTGCCCCAAATTTAGTATCCTACCCATTTTCAATGGTCAAAAACCAAATGTAGTTTTGTATTTATCTAGTCATTACTGTTTACAATGCAAATATGCAAATGATAACAGTAACCCAGAGATTAGGACTGTACAGTGTCACGTCAGGCCAGGATTAATTGTTAATTCTAGGTAAAGTATGAACAGTGTGAAATGTAAAATAAGATTACCCATGATTCAATTTTCCTAGGGTTAAAAATTATTTAAAGTATGAGAGTTGTTAAATCTAGGGATGTCACAATTCTCAATATAATATCGAACCTTTCGGTACGACATTCACGGTTCAATATGTGCTTGTGATTTTTTTTTTTTTGGTTTTGCATTAAATACTTTCCTTGTTTTATTTCTCTCGGAATTTGCTGTGTGTGCGCCTTGATTTGGTGGATTAATCAGTAAATATTCATCCATGACATTTAGTATTTTGGCTTTCATCACTATACATGTCTATCTTTTTTCAGAATAAATATTATCGAAAATAAAAAAATTGATCCGGGGACCTCTGGTTGAGTTGACACAGAATGACCCTGTTGGTAAAGTTGCAATGTTAACAGAAGTACAGACAGATCTTTTATCCCATGTGATCATCAGAGTAAAATGGTTGTTGATCAGAAGGTCAAGTTAGGATAATTTTTTTTTTTATGTAATTAAAAAATCATTTATGCATGCTCAAATGAAACATTCAAACAAAATACAAACAAACAAAAGAAATGGATACAGTTTTACCAGATACCAGTTTTCTCAAAATGGCCAAATATTGACTGATAATACAGCCTGGCCAATACATCAGTCTAGCACTACTCAGCAGATATTGGCTGATATGTCGGTCTATCACTAATGCATTCTAGGAATCTCAATGACAAAAACACACTCTGATCAAAAGGGTAAACCAGAAAACAGAGCAAGGCGACAGCATTTAGTCACAAAGCTTCAGATCACCGAGGTAAAATGCAGAGTTGCAAGAGCTTGGGGCCAGAATAGGTCAAGTTCAATGACCTAAACCTGCACCTCCCAAAAAAAAAAATAAAAAAGCAAACAGAGTAATAAAATACACTGCAGTATCTGGCAAACTATGAAAGACCATCATTACATTACAATCCTACATAGCATGCAGCATCATACAAAACCAGCATCTTAATTGTATGAAACATTTAATACGACTGTTGTGAGCAGATGCAGACTTTGCCTTCCTCTGAACCTAGTCTTGAGTCATATACTCTAATACATTTTGACAAGCACATAATATGTGAGTTTTTCCTCCTGAACTTCCCATCAAACCCTGCCTGTTTAATCTGCAACTGCAATAAAGCAATCAGCTGCATCTGCTAAAGCAACACAGCCTGATTGCTGTGACCTATTTACGACCGATCCCCGGATTTAAGAAAATAAAAGCACTATCATGTGCATGGTCACCATGTCACGCTACAGTCAATGATGTTAACGCAAAGGTAAACTGCATTACAATGCACAGTGAGGTGCATCTTGCTGACAAGGGATGCTCATACATGACAGTGAGGAGGAAGTCTAATGGGTAAACGTATACTAAAAACTGCAATTGGATTAGATGCAAATGCTTTATCATATTAGATCTGCACATGCATGAGCACAGAAATTATTCATGATCCATATATAGTCAAACTAAAAATTATTCAGACAACATATATTTTTTTACTAGGACACTATAATTAATTTATGCAAGTGAGGATAGCACAATAGAGTAAATTATTCAGACACTTTGACCTGACCATGTTTTGTTTAAGTGTTTTTTTCTTTAACTGCTAATGTGACCTTTTTACACCACAGACTGAACAAAATTAAGCAGTGCTTGGTAATTGGTTAAAGTATTGATGGTTACTACTAAAAGTTGTCTGAATTTTTGGCTGATTGTAATCCATTACATGCCTTTCTATCAAATTTATCTGACATGATCAAGATGAAATTGTTCTGACAGTTTAACTCTGAGTTCATGTCATATTTTATTATCATTTTCTAAACTATAACGAATAAACTGATAATGTTAGAAAGGTTGAAGGTGTCTGAAGCAATTAATTTGACTGCATTAACTCACAGTTGAAGCTGTTTATTATTATTACTGTACTTACTTTATTTCTTTTTGGACTGACTTTAAAAATGGACATTTTTACAAAGCCCATATTTTCCAGAAAAACAAAACTGAAAATCAAGTTTTCCGTCCGTCCACAAGACAGAAATTATTATATATATATATATATATATATATATATATATATATATATATATATATATATATATATATATATATATATATATAAAAAAACCCTCATATATTACTTTTTAAAAAACTTCTCTCACAACAGACTTCAAAACCCTTTCAAAAATGAGAACACAAGTAATAAACTAATAAAAACAAAAATCAAAAGCTCTTCAAATTTTTGTAAATATCCAAATATTTCATTTTATTTTATTCTTTATTTATTTCTACATATTTGTGACCCTGGACCACAAAACCAACAATAGCCAACAATACATTATATGGGTCAAAATGATCCATTTTTCTTTCATGTCAAAAATAATTAGGATATTAGTTAAAGATCATGTTCCATGAAGATATTTTGTACATTTCCTACCATGAACATATCAAAACTTATTTTTGATTAGTAATATGCATTGCTAAGAACTTCATTTGGACGATGTTCTCAATATTTAGGTTTTTTTTTTTTTTGCACCCTCAGATTCCAGATTTTCAAATAGTTTTATCTTGCCCTATCCTAAAAAAAAAAGGTTTCAGAGGATATATAAATATTGACCCTTGTGACTGGTTTTGTGGTCCAGGGTCACATATTTGTTTCCTTTGCATTGTTGTTGCTGTTTATATTCCTTATTTCACATATTCTGAAGTGTACAACAATGCTTTACATTTGCCTTGCTCTTTTTGCACTGTATTTGTTATCTGTGATCAAATAAATTAAATAAATAAATTAACTTTCAGTGCCACTTATGAACCGTCGTCGTTTCCCTGTTCTGAATCATTCATTAAACTCTAAATCTAGGTTTACCAAGTTCAAAATGTCTACATTTCAAGATATCCGTTAAAAAACAATCAATTATTTGACCTTGTTCCTTTTAAAACAGGTGACAAGACGGAAAGTCTTTGCATCCCGTATTGTGAGACTCCCACACACACTCCATATAATTCAGCTGTCAAAAGTTTGACAGAATGACAGAGTTCAGCCAACGTGCACGGCAAAACTTGAATGAAAGTCGAAAAAGTAAGTTAAATGCATCATAAGTGAATAAACTAACGGAAGTGTTCCTTCATAATTAGCTCATATGCTTGCGGCGGCTAATTACTTGAAGAATCCAAACTAAGAACAAAAGAAAGAGTTTGCGACCCAATGCAAGTTTTCACATCCACGTGAATTTAAAGTTAAGTTAAATACATATATAAATAATTAAAACCGAGTTAACCCAAACGCAGCCGTAATGAAACTAGCCTAGCTCGCTTAGCAACGGGATTCCGCTCATTGTAACTAAGGCGGAAACAGCCGTTCGCGCTAATGCTAATGCTAACCCCCGCGAGCCTGCTGCTAGTGTTAGCCTTAACAATAATACTCACCTCCAACTCGGTACATGTTGGCCGCCATTCTCTCACTCTCCTAAACAAACACAATAATCACGGATTCCCTCGTTGTGTGGATAAAAATGTGTATCCAAAAGTGGTGCTGGTTCTTTATATCCTCGCGTGTACTGGCGTACTTCCCCCCGTTGCGAGACAAAGCCGGGACCCGGCACGGCGCTGCCGCTCTGGCGGGTAAAAGTTTAAAGTTTCCGCTACAATGTTTCTCCGGATGGTAAAAAAATCGCGTCTTTGTTTCGGTGTTGCGATAAAACTCCCATCGAAGCCCCTTTCAGACACTCACACTTCACACGAGCCCTTGATAGCCAGCCTGTCTCTTTCTCTCTCTCTCACTCCACTCTTCCTCCCATCCTCCGCTCCCTGCTTCATCCTCCTCTTCTTCACCTCCGCTCTGTTTCACACACACGCACGCACACACACAGACAGACGGCCGCGCGTGCACGCAACCCCTTCTACAACGTCATCTTCGGAAGCTCATAACGTCACTTAGAATTCAACAACCACCCGGGAAACAGAAACGTAAACTCTAGTAAACAATTATTTGAACAATTTAGTTTTAAAATTTGTTTTAGATTTATTTTGTGGCTCCAAGTTAATGTGGAGGGGCTTATCCTACTTTATAAATCAAAACTGAAAATTTTATGTACATATATTTAAATATAATTTAACATAAATAGCCGTTTGCATTTGTATACGTAAATACAAACGTAATCATTGAATGTCGTTTTTCTTTTTTGTAACTCAGGCGCGCATTGTTTATGTTATTCTGTAAACAACAGACAACTTGAGCTTTACTTCTGAAACTAAAATGAATTTTCATTACATTTTAAAATAAAAAGCAGCACTAGTGAGACTATTGTGGATTTTTAATTACTTGTGTAATTACCGGTAACTGTCAAATTAGTAACTAAATAATTGTACATATGTGACCCTGGACCACAAAAACAGTCATAAGTAGCACGAGTATATTTGTAGCAATAGCCAACAATAAATTGTAAGGGTCAAAATGATCTATTTTTCTTTTAATGCCAAAAAGCATTAGGATATTAAGGAAGATTATGTTCCATGAAGATATTTTGTAAATTTCCAACCGTAAATATATCAAAACTTTATTTTTGATTAGTAATAATATGCATTGCTAAGAAGTAATATTTTGATTTATATTGCAAACCATACATTAAAAATTTCCAAAATATCCAAATATTGACCCTTGTGACTGGTTTCGTGGTCCAGGGTCACATATACCCGTAGACCTATCAAAGGTTGTTTACTTTAGATTTAAACTGAAAATGAAATTTTATGCAGATATATGATCGTCCAAACTATCAGAAATGTTCACTTGCGAACATAACGCAGAATCAGGTTAGGACAGTGAAAAGTGGTGCAATACTTCCCTCTATAGACTTACACACAGCATCGCAGTCTCTCGTTAAAAAACAAAAAAACAAAAAACAAAATCAAATTAAATCTTGCTCCCATAGTCCTCTAGGTGGCGTTTCGTAATACTAACACTACAACTATGATTCACCTCAGTTAATTGCATTTGGTTATGAAATTTGAAGAACAAACAGACAAAAACATTCTTACTTTAAAATGTATTTATTTGATTGAAAATAACAAAATTTCACATTGTTTAACAAGCCGTAAAAAGCTGACTTGGTCTATACAAAACAAGCCTTTTGGAAGTTTTTGGATAGAGGAAATATTCCTGATGGCACATAAAGCATTGATTATCTTACTGCCCATAACACAATGCTTCACAGAGACATGATTTATGGTTAATAATGTAATGTCACACAATTTAGCATGTAGTATTTCAACGGATGATTAAAATAAGCGTATGAAAAGCATTATGAAGTAAACAAGCACATGTAAACTTGAGTAAAGCATGATACATTAAAACTAGAGATTATTTAATTTCATTTAATACATCCATGTCTCACAATGTCTTACATGTTTTGCCAAATGTGTGAATCTCACATAAAGCCCCAAAATGGAAAGCGAAAATCTGTAATAAATTTTTTGCATTAAGAAAATAAATTTTTTAGGACCACCACAATTTCTTAGGCTTTTCATAATGTATTATTATTTTTCCTTTTGGTTTTGGTATGCAATGATACATAAAAAAAATATATATATATATATATATATATATATATATATATATATATATATATCAGACACAATATCTTTTTTTTTTGGCCACTTGTTAAGCCTCAACAGGGTAACACGTCAGTTCACAAAGAAATGTAGGTAGTGAATAGCTATATGCATTTATCTATGACTTCTCAATGGTAAAACAACACTGTGACAAAAGCTGGCATAACCTTCCAAATGCCTCATGCCACAGCAGATTGTGCAATGAGATATTTCCTCCTTGTTTCATTTCTTAGAACATCTTCATGCCTGTTTCTTTCTTGGTTCCTGGTCTATGTTTCTTCTCTAAGTTCCATTCTCTGGAGAGCTAGAGGAAGAGCAGAGAGAAGAGGAAGAAGCTAGATGTTCTTTGGGATGGTCTCCAATTCCCGTCCCTTTAACCCGCCACTGGAGGATGCAGGTGTCTTTTCCGCCCATTGACAGAAGGTGACTGTCATTATGTGTGAAACGAACATTGGTCACATGACTGCCATGGCCCTCATATTTATAACTTGGAGCCTGACAGAGAAATCAGGGAGTAAATTATTAATGTCTTACAGCATAAACAAAGACTTATTCTAATATATTAAAAAAAATTTTTTTTAAAGATTTTTTTAGTTTTTTTTAAAGAAGTCTCTTCTGCTCATTTACTTGATCTAAAGTACTGCTAAGTGAAATATTTTTCAGGTTTCTTTGATTAATAGAAAGTTGAGAAGAACAACATTTATCTGAAATAGAAATCTTTTGTAACATTATAAATGTCTTTATCATCACTTCTGATCAATTTAAAGCATCCTTGCTAAATAAGAATGAAGACTGAAGTGATGATGCTGAAAAATTAGCTTTGATCACAAATAAATAAATATATAAATAAAATATATTCAAATAGAAAGCTGTTATTTTAAATTGTAAAATTATTTCACAATATTACTGCTTTTGCTGTATTTTGGATCAAATAAATGCAGGCTTGGTGAGCAGAAGAGGATTCTTTAAAAAAAAAAACAACATTAACAATCTTACAGTTCAAAAACTTTTGACTGGTAGTGTAAGTATGTGAATTATTAATTAACATAACACATTACCTATCATGTTATACCAAACTTTAATGCACTGTTAAACATATTGATAATTATAATTTCTTTGACTTAGGCAGTTACTTACCTTTGGTTTGGGACATGGATACTGGAACAAATGAACCTTACAGAAGTCATCAGCTACTGCCACCATTCTCTCACTGTGTGACCGACACAAGGCATTGATGTCTGTCCCATCTGATCCCTCGAGCCACACACCTAGACAGCATTACAGTTTAAAAAGATAGTCAATATACACATACATATATTTTATGTGCAAAGTATATTAGGGAATATACTCAATGCACATAGATCGAATGCACACACACTTAAGTACAAATGATGAAATGGGAATAACAATAATAATAAATAATTAAATCATATTTATTCATATGTTCTAACACAAACAAACACTTTAATTTTCAAAAACAAAACTTTTTTTATATTTTTACCAAAAGTTGTAACTTTATTTAGCATTTTCAACTAATGTTAAATTTATTATTATTTTTTTATTATTATTATTATTTTTGCGTTTTCCATTTTCCTTGACAGGACAGTGGAGATATGACAGGAAGTGAGTAGGAGAGAGAGGGTCGGGGGGATTGGGTAAGGTCCACGAGGTGGGATTCGATCATGGGACACCTGAGGTGCAAAACAAGGCTATCGGCGCCAACATGTTGAATAATATTAAATATTTAATAATATTGGTTATAAAGGCAGGATAGAGTTAATTTTGGGCATTTAAAGAAAAGTTTATGTTGTGCACACTACCAGTCAAAAGTCATTGAACAGTAAGATTTTTAATGCTTTTCTAAAGAAGTCTCTTTTTCTCAACAAGCCTGCATTTGTTTACAGCAAAAACAGTTTTCTATTTGAATATAATTCAAAATGTAATTTATGTGATCAAAGCAAAAGTTTCAACATCAGAAGTTTTCAGAAATCATTTATCTGATTTTCTATTCAAGAAACATTATTATTATTATTATTATCAATATTTAAAACAGACGAGTATTATTATTTTTTTAGGATTCTTTGATAAATAGAAAAATCCAAAGATCAGCATTTATCTGAAATAAAAAGCTTTTGTAACATTATACACTATATCATTCAAAAGCTTGGAGTCAGTATAATTTTTTTTTGAGAAAAGAAATTCTAGAAATTAATACTTTTATTTAAGGATGCTTTAAATTGATCAAAAGTGATGATAAAGACATTTATAATGTTACAAAAAATTCTATTTCAGATAAATGCTGCTCTTCTGAACTTTCTATACATCAAAGAAACCTGAAAAAAAAATTTACTCAGCTGTTTTCAACATAATAATAAAATGAGCAGCAAATCAGAATATTAGAATGATTTTTGAAGGATCTTGTGACTAGAGTAATGATGTTAAAATCACAGAAATAAATTACATTTTAAAATAGATTCAAATACAAAACATTTTTGCCGTACTTTGGATCAAATAAATGCAAGCTTGGTGAGCAGAAGAGACTTCTTTAAAAACATTAAAAATCTTATGACTGGTAATGTATGTGCAAATTAAAAGTGAACAAATCAAAAGAAAACCAGCCAGCACAAAGCAATGTTTTCTCCACTTCCACTCAAAATGAGTTTGACACTGTTATTCTGAGATATAGAATAAAATATATATATACAGGGGTTGGACAATGAAACTGAAACACTGGCCAATATAGTGTTGGAGGTTTCATGGCTATATTTGCGCAGCCTGGTGGTCAGTCTTCACTTATTGCACATTCCACCAGTAAGAGCAAAGTGTGAAGGTTGACTATGTGCACCCAATGGTTCAGACATTGTACCCTAAAGGTGGTGCCATGTATAAGGATGATAATGCACTAAAACACACAGCAAGACTGGTGACAGAGAGGTTTGATGAACATGAAAGTAAAGTTGAACATCTCCCATGGCCTGCACAGTCACCAGATCTGAATATTATTGAGGCACTTTGGGATGTTTTGGAGGAGCGAGTCAGGAAACGTTTTCCTACACCAGAATCACATAGTGACCTGGACAGTGTTCTATAAAAGGAATGGCTAATGGCTCAGAATCCCTCTGGCTACTGTGCATGACATGTATTTGTCAATCCCAAAACGAAATGATGCTGTATTGGCCACAAAAGGAGGCCCAACATCGTACTAATTGTGGTCTAAAACCAAGTGTTTCAGTTTCATTGTCCAACCCCTGTATATATACATATATATGACTCAAATGTGCTGCTTGACTTCGCAAAAAAAAATATTTTCACTCACCCATGACATGGAATCCAAGCACACAGGTATAGGACGCCCACTCTCGATCTTTACTCTCAAACCGGTTCCTCAACAGCTTGCAGCCACTTGCAATATCCCCTTTACAAACATAAATGTTAAAATGCATCATTTATATAACTCATTGTCTTCTGTAAGATTTTTTTATCATGAACTCAAGCATGCAGACTTACAGTAGAGAATTTCATAATCGCCAGAGTTGGACATGATGTATTTTCCATCTTTGGACCAGTCGAGATGAGTAATGAAACTGGAGTGCCCCTGTAGAGTTACATAAAGGGAAGAGTTTTATCTGCACCACTTATTGTGCTTTTACCGCTGTAAACCATTACACACAACAAACCACCATAAAACAGTTTGACATCATTTAGAACACTTGACCCAAATGCTTGGCTTACTGTGCACTTTCCAAATCGCGTATAACGCCGGCCACCCTCAGTGACGTTGTAAATGTAGATGAAGTTGTCATGGGAACCAACCGCCAAAAAGCTGCCGTCTGTGTTTTGGTAAGCAGTAAAATATAAGTTATAATCTGTAAACAAGCTTATAAGAGCTGCATGCAGTAAAAGCTGCCACACTGAAGGAAGCTAGAAACAAAAACATGGCTAATATATGTAAGTATATCAAATAAAATATATTTACTAATAAATGTAATAAATGGAAAAGTGTTGTTCTGTTTAATACTGTGTCCTTTATTATTGGGATTTTGTTGACTTCTTACCTGGTGAGTATCTCATTACGGACAGCTGCTCATTGCCATCAATCAGGTCTGATACCACTTCTTTGGTTTGCAGATCCAGTACAACCCATCTATATAGGTAAGCGGTTAAAAAACATCATAAAGCCATTAAACAGAGAACATTTCACTGTTAAAAGCTCACTATAAAACTGAAATGGTAATTGTTATCAGCTGGGTTGTAAATGTTTTACCTTCCAGTACTCAGTCCAACAGAGACGACAGCTCCATTTGGGCTGAAATCAGCACACAGACCAGATTCCTAAAAGCAGTAAAGATTAAATTCTGTCTTTTAAATATTGAAGTACATTAAACATAAAAGTATTACATTTAACTAAATGAATGTAAATATTGCCAAATATATATAATGATGCATACTCAAATTATTTTTAGTAATATCATTGGTGTAAAAAAAAAAGTGAAAAGGATTTAATAAATATTTATTTATTTATTTATTTATTTAAAATAAAAGTGGCCTAATGGTTAGAGAGTCGGACTTGTAACCGAAAGGTTGCAAGTTCGAGTCCCAGGTCTGGCAGGGATTGTCGGTGGGGTAAGTGATTAATCAGCGCTCTCTCCACCCTCAATATCACGACTGAGGTGAGAGTGAGACCCTTGAGCAACGCACCGAACCCCCAAACTGCTCCCCGGGTACCGCAGCGAGAGCAATATGGCTGCCCACTGCTCCTAAAAAATGCATCGTGGTTTCTATAAAAATATTAACTAGCACAACTGTTTTCAACATTACTAATAGCAATAAATGTTTATTGAGCAGCAAATCAGCATATTAGAGTGATTTCTGAAAAATCTTTTGACATTGAAGACTGAATTAATGGTTCAGAAAATTTAGCTTTGCCATTACAGGAATACTTTTTTTGTTTTTTATATTTTTTTTGTTATTTATATATATAATTTGGTCTCAACACAATAACATTACAGTGCAGAATGTTCAGGTCTCTGTGTGTATTTTTTTGTTTATTTGTTTTAACATTTAAAATGTTTTTAAAAGCAGTCTCTTATGCTCTTGAGCATGCAATTGTTTGAATAAAATCTACAATAAAAACAGTAATATTGTGAAATAATATTACAATTTACAATTATTGTAATTTATAATTGTATATTGTATATAAATATACAATTATAAATTGTAATAATATTTCACAATAATACTATTTTTATTCTATATTTTTAGTGTGTTGAGACCAAATAAATATATCTCTGTAATGCCCATATTATCAAAGTGCGCCTTTACAACAGTTACAGTTTTCTGTGACCTCACTGACCTCTAGTGTTGTGCACCAGTCCAGTTTGTGGTCCTCTGCATTCCACACACACACTTGACGATCATTTCCACAGCTAAGAAATATGTTCTGAGTGGGGTGTGTGGCCAGACCCCACATTTCATCCACATGACCCTGATAATTCAATACAAATTTTTAGATTCACTTAAAGGGATAGTTCACCGAAAAAATGAAAATTCTATCACTAATTACTTAGCCACATGTCATTCCAAACCACTAAGACCTTCGCTCATCTTTAGAACACAAATGAAGGTATTTTTGATCAAATCCAAGACCTTTCTGACCCTTCATAGACAGCAACGTAACTGACACGTTCAAGGTCCCATGAAATTAATGTTCAAAGCCCAGAGTAATTAATGACTGAATTCAAATTTTTGGGTGAACTAACCCGTTAAGAGTAAAGTCCTAATGTATATCAGTAGCCCTATACAGTCGAATGTTGTTGTATATGTGCCTTTAAAACAATGCATATTTGCATATAAATCCAATTTATCTACCTGTACAATGGCCACAAACCCATCCGAAAATGTTCCTCTTAGGATTGCGTTTCGTGTTGTGCCAACGAGCAGTTCTTCTCCATCTACGTCTGCAATGGTGCGGACTGCGCCGAATTTCTCAGGAATCTAGAAGAACAAAGACCATTCAAGAAGTGTCTGATATATAAACGTATAATTTATTACACTCGTTTATAGCTGCAAAAACAGATCAAAGTTAATACAGATTCACTTTTCACCTCACACTCTCTTTCAGGTGCCAGGTCTGCACTCCAGCGGATGATCTTGCGGTCCTTGCCGCCACCACTGAGTATAGCTCCACCCTGCAGGAGGCACATAGTGAAAACACTGCCTTCGTGAGCGCGCGTCTGCTTCATGATCTGAAACGTCTCTGCAGGCAGGGAGAGAAGAAAAATGGCAAGGTGAATTTGAAAAGACGGACATTATCCATAGGGCCAGAATTAACTTTATATTCTTTTTGGTCTGTTTTTTTATATTCTTTTTCTAACGCTAATTTAGCCTGTTTAGTAAATCTGGCCCATAGTGTTTCAAATAAGTAAGAGGCTATATTAATGCAATTTAATTTTTTTAGTAAAAGTAAAGAAAAAACTATTTAACTGTAATTATACAGTTAATAATTCTGGCTGATACCAATAAGCTGATGATAATTTTAATATAATTGCAAATACATTAAACTGAAATGCGATGTTAGGAAGTAGCGTCACATCATTTATTCCATATTTGGAATAAATATTCAATTTTTTTTTTAATAGAAAAATGTAGGGCAGGGATTCTTCAGTTGTTGTTTAGATGGAAGCAGATGAGTTGGAATTTTGATACAAAATTGCAAAGTCATCTAATCTCTAATATTAGGTGACCACAGATATAGTACTGATTAATATTGTGAATCCCTATTAATACTTAAAATGGTCCATTAGGCAAAAATGAAGAAATCATTTGACATACCCTTTGCTCCTTTTCCTAATGTTTTGATATCAGCAGCTGACTTTCCCCATGTGAGAATGTTCCCCTCAGAATCTCCCGTCAACACATCGCCCGTAAGACTGAACACGAAGCACAGGACGAACTTGGGCTTTTTGTATTTCTGTAAATGAAACAATAACGAATACCAAACAATGAGTGAATTCATAGCTGAATACATTATGAAGCGGTTCTAACTTTTAAAGCTAATCATAAGCTAACTATGATGCATGCTACAGTAAGAAATGTACTTAAAGGTGCTGTATGTAAGTTTTTGACTCTTCTTAAGACAAACAATAACATAATATGTTTGTAAATATTTATGAAACATGTTATGTTTACATAGCTGTTTCTCTGAAAACTAATGCTATAGCCAGTAATTCATTTCTCTGAAATGTGCATTTCAGGTAGATTCCGGGACGAAATTACAGTACCAATTTCAACCGGTAGCTGGCAATATTACATACTGCACAATGATCTATGAGCAAAGGAACATTAAAACACAGTAAATCAACTTATCAAATTACAGTGCAAGGCTAGTCGCGTGTCCTCAATCTGTCAAACCCATGTGAGCGTTGAATCTGAGTAAGAGAAAGCGGTAGAAATGGCTCTCTCCAATATTTTGATTTTGGACTGCAGTACCCATTTCAACCACTAGTTGTCAATCTTACATACTGCACCTTTAAAATGATATACTAAATAATAGCATAGTGATCATGGGCGACATTAGTTAGTCATGGAATCCTCGATGTCAGCCCCGCTGCCAAGCCTACTAGTTGGTGCTAAACCCTGAAACGAAAGCAAACTATCCAACATGTTTTTGCAGCATTAAGCAGTGTAGCCAATCACATGCATATCAGTTGATTTCTTGAACATAATGGCCAAGCAGTTTTAGTCATAATTCACATACCGCTGAAAGCACCGGTTTAGTTTATATTAATTGCTTTAGAGCACTTAGAGAGCTTTATTGATTATAAAGGAACTTTGTGAGATCGCAATGAACTAAGATGAGTGACACTTTGTAGTGATAATAAAGGGAGCGTGCTTTGCGCACTTTCTAGATCCATTCAGAATTTGTATGAAACTTTAGTTTTTGTGAGAGCAGCCTCAGTGATTTAATTCTGAAACCGATCCTGGCCAAACTTCCAGTAGCCTAATTTCATTTCTAGTAACAGACGGTAGAAAGTTCAGGAATAAATGTTATGCGATTAATGACAGAATAGCTTCACAACTGATCATTTATTTTTTTCCTCACGTGTCTCAGCGTGCACATTTCTGGATTAAAATGAAAGGCAATCAACTGACCTAAAACGGGAAGCATCGCCAGATTCAAACCAGTAGCAAGAGTCAAAAGCTTGTCCACAGTTTAGTAAAAGTTGGCAATCTCTTTAAGTTATTTTTGACTGCACTGTATTGACTGCTTCGCTGCGTTGCAATTGTTTTAATGCTTACATCCAAATCCTTCTGCTTTTTTCCCCCATTTTTTTTTCTTGCTCCCCCTGACTCAAGAGTCAAATGTCACCCATGATAGTGATGGTATCACAAAGAAATACCACCCAAGGTATATTCATGTTGGGGTTGGTAAGGCTTTATAGTGTTTTTGAAAGAAATTAAAATACATTAAAACAGCAATATTGTGTAGTACTATTGCAATTTAAAAGATATTTTTTTTAAAGAATATATTTTAAACTGTAATTTATTCCTTTGATACAAAACTAAATTTTCAGCATCATTGCTTCAGTCTTTAGTGTCTTCTTATTAATGTTGTATAAAACGGTTGTATTTCTTAATTTTATTTACCTGTGATATATTTTTTCATCATTTTTGTCCATCAAAAATAAATGTAAAGTTCAAAAGAACAACATTTATGTAATATATATTTATTTTGTAACATTATAAATAACTTCACTGTCACTTTTGGTCAGTTTAATACATCCTTGCTGAATAAAAGTATTATTAAAAACAATTCTTGACCCCAAATTTTGAAAGGTAGTGTACTCCTAAAATAACATAACTACCATTGTACCACATCCACTAAAATGATAATACCATGGTACATTTTTGTAAGCGAGTTGCTGTTAATATATAAAATTTCTTCCCATTTTGGTACATGGAAAAGGAAATGATACCAAATTTACAGTGGAGGAAAGTCAACTTGGTGGCCAAATATGGACTCACTCCAAAGATGCCCTGTTTCTTGGTCAGTGTGCCAGCGCTCATGGTCCAGAAGTAGACGTGGGATTTGCCACAGGAGATGATGTTGTTGGTGTCTGTTGGGCTGAAGTCCACACCCAAGACTGCCTCATTAGTGCTCTGAAACAAACCCACATAGACACACACCATGAAGACATATGGTTTTCCACAGTATATATGACTTTGTGCCAATGGCTCTGTGTTATTACAGGAGAAAAGCTGCAATTCAACTTCAAACATCCAGTCAGTCTTCAGCTGCAATAGCAGCACATGTCAGTTTAATGACAGAAAATCACTGTAATTTTCCTGTATTATTAAAAGGTGTAATCCAGAAACTGTAAATCCATCTTCAAGCTCTCCAGAGGATATTGTCATTGCTTATGATTTCTAAATCCTCAGGGTCTTTAATTTTGTACTGCAACCATGTTCTGTGTTCATCTTCAAGCACTGTTGTTTTGCCTCAAAAAATTTCTGAATGATATGTACCTCAACGCAAACTGACTTTAAAAAATAAACCCATTCATATTGAACTAAAAATCTAGATTAACTCAGTCAGCAAACAGAACTCCCTTGACAAAACGTCACACCATTCAAAATTCCAACTACTTCCTAAATCCATTACTAGCAGCACAGCCCAAAAATAAACACACGGGGAAGAAAAATTACTTCATTCAAATGGCCAGCCCTAAAAACACTCGCAATCAATCACACAAATCTACTGTAAAATATTTAGCTGCTCCCATAGCAACCCCGCTCAAACCGCTCGTGCAGAAGGAGGAGGAAATATTCGGGACAAAAGATCCCACGGAGCTGAAAAACCATCCACAATAAAGCTGACAGCTTTACAGAACACAGGCAGCTGGCTGTATATTCAGTCAAGAGCTGCTGAAATAATCACTAGGATAATTTATTTTGAAAAGTAAAATAAATTGTGAAACAATTTAGGACAGTTTCAGACATAATGGAGAGTTGAACCTGGAGTTTTTATTAGGAAATACTGTGTGCTTAAATAAATATTGCTAGGTTACTAATAATAAGAATGTAAACTATATCTATGTAGGTTCATGTTGATTTTTTTAATGGTAGAAAGTATATACTAAACATCAATTTGTGTGTGTGTGTGTGTGTGTGTGTGTGTATGTATATATATATATATATATATATATATAAGTGAACACACCTTGACTTCAGTATGCTTTATGTTTTTATTCCAGTCCCATACAGAAAGCATGTGTTCATTGGAATCGTCGATCACACACAGGAATGTACCAGCATCCTGTAACAAGAAAAAAAGAATACACTACCAGTCTAAAATAATTATGCTTTTTATATATATTTAAAAGAAGTCTTTTATGTTCATCAAGGCTGCATACAGTTTTCTGTTTTAATATATTTTAAAATGCTATTTATTCCTATAATGACAAAGCTGAATTTTCTTTTAATTATTCTAATATGCCATTTCTTATTATTATCAAAATTCCTCAAAATATTGGATGATAAAAAAAACTGTAGTACAAAAATATAACAATGCCAATGTTACATTGCAACATTATTAGAAATTATTATTATCATTATTAGAAAACTATAGAAACACAAAGATGGTTCAGTCCTTTATTTTTGAATGGGCTAGCTTGAAAAATAAGCTTTTTAAACGCTATTTGAGCATAAGAAACAACATTCATGGGACAGTTCATTTCAGATTTTGTTGCTGAATTGAAATATGTAATTTAATGTCGAGTTCAGCAAGCTGTTTTTGAAATTTCTGGATTCCCCCATTCATTTAGATAAGACTTGGTTTTGGATGAGCTGCCCAGAGGCATTGCAAATAGTGCCGCCGAGTGAACAGACATTCCTTTTTCTAAAGAAACATTGTCCGACAGTGACACCAGCAGGTAAAGTTACTGCGGGAGTCCAAGTCTCTTTTGCCTCCCTTGAGCCTATTGGGGTTTAACAGACCCCCTAAAGCATGCCATGAGATTTTGAGCGGTAACTGAGAATGAATGAAGGTCACATGAGAGTAGATATGTGATTCTATTGCGATATGACTGGAAATGACTATATGATATGATCTGCTGTGATTGGTTCATGGATAAATCCCGCCTCTTGTGTTTGTGCAAGTTTGATAACCAGTCTAAATTAACAATATAATGGCATTATTGGGAAGTCTAATTTAAAAGAGTATGTAAACAACACACTAATGTATGTGTCAAAATAAGATTTGAAAAGGACTGAAAACATGATATGTGGGAGTTTTTAATTAGTAATTAACTTGGTGGAATTTAAAGTAATTCTCTGTCTATGAACATAAGTTCACAAATAAAATCCACTGCTAAAATTGTTACTGTCTTGAGTTACTGTTTTGGAATAAATGTAAAATGTTTAAAGACCTGCCTTGTTAATATAAAACTGTGTAGAATTACTTCTACAAAAGTAAAATTTCTTTATTTCCTTCTTATTCTGATGTGTTAGTAATGTTTATTTAACTAAAAAACGTCACTGGGAAATGAATGAAAAAGGGGACTTCGAGGACTTTGCCTCCTCATTTCAGAACACCACCGCAAACCACTGATATATATTTTAAATTAAAATTTAAAACGACTAAAATTGTACTATTCCAAAAGACTGCCACATGTTTCTAGTCTAGAAATGCTTGTGAAGTAATTTGGATCCTCTGTCTGCTATGTTTTAACTGGAAAGAATGCAAAACGGGAGGGCAATACTCACTGAACTGGAAAATGCTACGGCTCCGACACCTCGCTCAAATGTGCCGAGGCCGATCTGTTGCAGTGTCACTAGCGTTCTGGAGTCCCAGATGTGCACGAAGGGCTGAAGAGGCTGACAAACACACATGCACACACACAGAAAAAACATAAGCAGGTAATTGACATCAATTGAACATGAAGTTTGTTTATATTTTATTCAATCAAACAAGCAAGACCTGCCCAGATTTAATGCATTACTTTCCATAAAAAGTAACTAAGTAACATAATTATATATAATTATAATATAAGTCTGTATGCTATAATATAATTATAATTAGTTATTTTTAGGGAGTAACAATATTGTAACGCATTACTTTTAGAAATAACTTTCCCAACACTGTGTACAACAAACTGTTATTCAGCCAGAGGCTCACTGCGTCTTTAAAACAATCCAACTGATGTGCATAGACCAAAAGCCTTGTTTTTCTTCAGTACACTTCTTACATTGCTTTCATCTCGCTTGTGCAACTTCCTTTAACTTTTCACACTTTTAATCACCATTTTGCCTTTTTACATTTATGCACATTGCAGATGCTTATTTATATGGTGCCTAGCAAGTCACACAGCAACTTTGACTTCCCGTCAAGTGTTTACTGTCAATTAACCAAATTACTCATTTGCCCTGTGAAACCAAAAATACAGTATCTCACAGAAGTGAGTACACCCCTCACATTTTTGTAAATATTTTATTATATCTATTTATGTGACAACACTGAAGAAATGACTCTTTGATACAATGTAAAGTAGTGAGTGTACAGCTTGTATAACAGTGTAAATTTGCTGTCCCCTCAAAATAACTCAACACACAGCCATTAATGTCTAAACCACTGGGCACGAAAGTGAGTACACCCCTAAGTGAAAATGTCCAAATTGGGCCCAACTGGCCATTTTCTTCCCCTGGTGTCATGTGACTTGTTAGTGTTACAAGGTCTACAATGGTTACAATGGGGAGCAGGTGTGTTAAATTTGGTGTTATTGCTCTCACTCACTTATACTGGTCACTGGTAAGTTCAAAATGGCATCTCATGGCAAAGAACTCTCTGAGGATCTGAAAAAAAGAATTGTTGCTCTACATAAAGATGGCGTGGCTATAAGAAGATTGCCAAGACCCTGAAACTTAACTGCAGCACTGTGGCCAAGACCATACAGCGGTTTAATGGGACAGGTTCACTCAGAACAGGCGTTTGCCATGGTCAACCAAAGAAGTTGAGTGCATGTGCTCAGCGTCATACCTAGAGGTTGTGTTTGGGAAATAGACGTATGAGTGCTGCCAGTATTGCTCCAGAGGTTGAAGGGGTGGGGGGGTTAGCCTGTCAGTGCTCAGACCATATGCCGCACACTGCATCAAATTCGTCTGCATGGCTGTCATCCCAGAAGGCCTCTTCTAAAGATGATGCACAAGAAAGTCTGCAAACAGTTTGCTGAAGACAAGCAGACTAAGGACATGGATTACTGGAACCATGTCCTGTGGACTGTGGTCTGATGAGACCAAAATAAACTTATTTGGTTCAGATGGTGTGAAGCGCGTGTGGCGGCAACCAGGTGAGGAGTACAAAGACAAGTGTGTCTTGCCTACAGTCAAGCATGGTGGTGGGAGTGTCATGGTCTGGGGCTGCACGAGTGCTGCCGGCACTGGGGAGCTACAGTTCATTGAGGGAACCATGAATGCCAACATGTACTAGCTGCAGACTGGGCTGCAGGGCAGTATTCCAACATGATAATGACCCCAAACACACCTCCAAGACAAAAACTGCCTTGCTAAAGAAGTTAAGGGTAAAGGTGATGGACTGGCCAAGCATGTCTACAGACCTAAACCCTATTGAGCATCTGTGAGGCATCCTCAAATGGAAGGTGGAGGAGCGCAAAGTCTCTAACATCCACCAGCTCCGTGAAGTCGTCATAGAGGAGTGGAAGAGGACTCTAGTGCAACCTGTGAAGCTCTGGTGAACTCCATGCCCAAGAAGGTTAAGGCAGTGCTGGAAAATAATGGTGGGCACACAAAATATTGGCACTTTGGGACCAATTAGGACATTTTTACTACACAGGGGTGCACTCACTTTTGTGGCCCGCAGTTTAGACATTAATGGCTGTGTGTTGAGTTACTTTGAGGGGACAGCAAATTTACACTGTTATACAAGCTGTACACTCACTACTTTACATTGTAGCAAAGTGTCATTTCTTCAGTGTTACATGAAAAGATATAATAAAATATTTCCAAAAATGTGAGTGGTGTACTCACTTCTGTGAGATACTGTGCATGATGATGATTTTGGTAATCAGGAAAATGTGATTTGTTCATATGTGTATCTCACCTTGCCATCTTTGTCTACTCCTGCTGTCTGTCCGGATGCTACACGCACCTTGTCGGGGTGGATGGCAAGACTACATGCCAAAAAGTAAAAGAAAAAATAAGAACATAACAATCAAAGATAAATTAGGTGCACATCTAAATACCTCTATGAACTCACCATCTGACACAGTCTGTATGCTTCTGATAATGTCTTTGTGTTTGGTTGCTGATGTGATACAAAACCACCACGCATGCAATAAAATAAACTGCTTCTCCAGACGGCAACAGGTAAAGGTTTGCTCGACAGTCCCGTCCCCGGTAACCATAGCTGGAGATGAAAAGGTCAAGGAACATTTGCTAATATTTATGCATTATATGAAGTTCTATTTCACTGTGTTTGGCAATGTGAGGTAATATAAGAGTTGCGGAAAAATATGATTGATTCTGTTTCCAAAATAACTGAGGGAACAGATATTTTGTTCCAGACTTTGGTTTTTGGGTATAAACCCAAAAATGATGAAACTGAGAAAGCAAATGTCAAGTTAAATCATGAATGTTCTATGTATTGGAAGAATATGTCCTATTGTTCAGTAAGTCAGGTTTAAGGGTTTATTTTTGGAATTTTAATAAGATTAAAAAAAAATAAAAAATAATTAAATGGAATGTGGAGCATTCTTTTTTTTCCTCTTTTACTTGAATTAAAGAAGACTTTTCTGCTCATCAAGGCTGCATTTATTTGATTCAAAATACAGATAAAAAATGTAATATTATGAATTATGTAATTATTGCAAATTAAAATAGTGTTTTTTCTATTTTAACATACTTTAAAGCTGAATATAATGCAAAGCTAAATTTTCAGCATCATCATCTTCAGTGTCACATGATCCTTCAGAAATCATTCTAATGTGCTGATTGTTTTTTTTTAAAAATCAATGTTAGAAACAGTTGTGCTGCTTAATATTTATTTACTTTTTTGGAACCTGTGATACTTTTTCAGGATTCTTTGATGAATAAAACATTAAAAAGATCAGCGTTTTTTTTTTTTTTTTTTAAGAATTTTTTTTTTTAATCTTTTAACAATATACACTACCGTTCAAAGTTTGGGGTCAGTACATTGTTTCTTTCAATTCCTTGTTTGAAAGAAGTTATTACTTTTATTCGGCAAGGATGTGTTAAACTGATAAAAAGTGGTAGTAAAAATTGATATTGTTAGAAAAGATTTCTATTTTGAACAAATGCTGTTCTTTTGAACTTTCTATTCATCAAAGAATCCTGAAAAAAGTATCAGAGGTTCCAAAAAAAATACGAAGCCACACAACTCAAATCAATGTTTTCAACATTGATAATAAATCAGCATATCAGAATGATTTCTTTTTTATTTAAATAAATTATATTTAAAGTATATCAAAATAGAAAACTGTTGTTTTAAATTGCAATAATATTTCATATTAATACTTTTTTTCTGTATTTTTGATCAAATAAATGGAACTTTGATGAGCATAAGAGACTTTAAAAAATCTTACCGATCCCAAACTTTTGAATGGCAGTTTGTGTGCATGTATAAATATAACTGGGTTTACAATCAAATTTTATATTGAATATAATTACAGATATTTTATAATTATTATATATTACATTTACAATTATTGTATAATATAATTAAAATTTATTTTTATTGATTTATATTAATTTCCTTTTAATTAATTCTAATGCAATTAATTATTTAATAAAAAAAGTAATTGCTAAAAAAATGAAAAGAAGATAATTTCTTTAGGATACACCCAATCTAGATCCAGTTTCTGTGAGGGTAGATCCATTTTCAGCTCCTCGTAGTTTAGAATGTTTGAAGGAATGTACATGGTGATTGGTCGTCCACGAATGAACATCTTGATTGACTGACCTGTAAGCAAAATAAATGGGAGACATGAGAATGCACAGCATGAAAATATGAAAATGTAAATGACTTTAAAATGTATAGTTAGTTGCAATGGGTACTATAATTTAGATTTGTTAACTTCAAGAGTACAATTGATATAACTTATAAATATAATTTTTGTAAACACAATATTTTAAACAATAATATTTTTAGGCAACAATTAGCTACAATGAAGATCCTGATTGAGACCTACTCTGAGTTCCTCTCCTGGACCCCTGAGATCCTGTTAACAGATGAAACGCAAACAAACATTATTTCTGCAGCTGCAAAACACATCAGGAATTCCTGCAGCCCTAATGTGATCCAAGCGACTCTACAGGGAGCTCCAGTAAGAACACCTCTCTGACTCATCGGTGTCATTGTCTGGACCTGGTTCTGGACTGCACTGAGAGGGAAAACTCTGTTTTTAACAAGGCTTTTTAAAAGCAATGAGGCAAGCAAGTCAATTTTTGTGTCTAATGCAATGGAATGACAATAAAAGCAACAGCCAGAAACTAATAATCAAAGTCTGCATCACAGCATCACTGACCTTTAAAGATCTTTGGGATGTTTTAAAACAAGAAAAGGTGGGAATATCGGATATTCCTCTGAAGCATCATATGTTTTTTTTGTTGAAACCATATATGACTCCAGAAGGACCCTTATGTCAATGTTATCAGATAGATGTCGCCCGGGTGACGCCGAAAAAACATTCCATAAATGTGTCAGTTTTATCCCCGAAGGAAAAACAACATATGTTTGATGCTGAGCGCAGGATATTTCAAATAAAACCCCCCATTTATTTTTCCCAGCGATTAAATAGTGCAGGTGAATAAATTATTAAAACACCACATGCACACAAAAGAAACAGCCAAGGCGGTGCTGTGAAACGGTGATGTGAATTTCTGGCACGCAGGGAAAGGGAAACAGACATCCATCATCCTGGACAGAAAACTAGAGTAGTGCAGTTGCATAACCAGCGAGAGTAACTTTCCAGCATGAGCACAAGCTCTCCTGTGTCTCACTGCTTAAGGAAACCGGCACCTGTATGTACATAATTAATAAACAAACAAATAAATATCTAAAGACTAGACATGAGGCCACCAACGGCTTGTTACAGTAATTATAAGTCAGCTGTGCTGAGTAATGCTCAGGTAACACAAATTCTTTGGTTTTTCAGAATTTGTGTATTTTAACCCTTTGAACTCATATGCAATTATTACAGAAGGTTCAAACGCTCGCTGATGCTCCAGAAGGAAAAATAATACATTAAGAGCCGGGGGTGAAAACTTTTGAACAGAATGGAGATGTGTACATTTTTCTTATTTTGCCTAAATATCATATTTTTTCACTTAGTACTGCCCTTCAGAGGCTACAGAAGACAAATGTTTCCCAGAAGACAAAATAAGTTTTCACCCTCCGGCTCTTAATGCATGGTTTTTACGTCTGGAGCATCAGTGAGCATTTGAACCTTCTGTAATAGTTGCATATGAGTCCCTCAGTTGTCCTCAGTGTGAAAAGATGGATCTCAAAATCATAGTCATTGTTGGAAAGGGTTCAAAAACAGATAAATGAATTTGTGGGACCTGAAGGATTTTTCTGAAGAACAGTGGGCAGTTTAACTGTTCAGGACAAATTTCTTCAGATTATGAAAACATAAGAAAGAGATGGTTCTTTAAAGAACTAAACAAAAAAACACAGCTGTGGATCATTCAGGTAACAACACAGTAATAAGAATCAAGGGGATGTAAATGTTTGAATGGGGTCACTTTTATAAATTCAACTATTATTTTCTCTTGTGGACTATATGTAAACATCTAAAATGTGAAATATCTTATTCAGCTCAGTACTTAATAAACAACAACATGTATTTTCTATTATTCATCTTATTTTGGTAAAATAATTTACATTTTCCAGATTCTATAAGGGGGGTGTACACTTTTGACCTATAAACACATGGAAACTTATTAAAATAATAATTGCTTAGCTGGGATTAGTGAGGTTGTACAGCACTTGTGCATAAATTGTTCATGAATAAATATCAAGACAGTTACTGTCTGCTATGAGGAATGTTCCCATTATTCTAAATCCTTCGGTTGAAATGAGAGATTAAAAGATAGTTAAACATTTTTTTTCCTCTTTGGCTATCAAGAAAATGAAACCTGACAATCCTGATTGTAGAAACCTGAACAGACAATGACTACATGATGAGTGAAAGGTTAAAGTCTTATAAGGTAACACATGACAGCTTTTCCAGTAATCAAATACACCACAAGGCATGAGAATAGAAAGGAGCACTATAAACAGCACGGCTATCCCTATACAAATGGCAGAAATTTCTCTGAAACTAAAGTAAAAAAATGATAAAACACTGGCTGCAAGCCTGAATTATGACAAAGCTAGGCTGATAAAATCAATGCTGTTTAGTAATGCTTATAAAAGAAGAATGAAGAAAAAGAAGGAGAGAGAATAAAAGAGATGTACTTATTACCTGTACTGGAGATAAGGTCTTTTGCCCGGCTATGGAGACAAACACATCAAATACATAAATAATTAGTGAATTAAAATATAGACAAAAAGAAACATGGCAGTCACATAAATCCTTCTTTACAAATGTTGTAAAACAAAATTTCATTGTTTATTTTTTTTAATGGCATGGCCGCTTCTTTAATTATTTTCATTTTGAAAACCATACCTAAGTATTTAAGACCTATTTGCAAGTAAAAAGAATTTATAAAATGTGAAAATGTAGTTTTAGGACATGGAAATGTGCTGAAAATGTACTCAGCCTCAGTTTGTTGCTTCATCAGAACAGATCTGAAGAAAATTTAGCCTTACATCACTTGCTCACTAATGGATACTCTGCAGTGAATGGGTACCGTCAGAATGAGAGTCCCAAACTTGTCATCCAAGCTGTTGTAGAGGATCCATTGGTGAGCAAGTGATGCAATGTTAAATTTCTCCAAATCCATTCCAATGAAGAAATAAACTCAGGCTAAATACATTTTCAGCAAATCTCTATTAAACCATCTGCGGCACTCTGTCGATTATCACTAAATAATTTTCACTCATCCTGCATCTCCAAACAAGGATGAAAAAGGTGGATCTACAAAGTGTTTTTTACATGGAGCAACTTTACAACAAAAAAAATACTATTTTATGAAGAATCAGTGTAAATACAGTGCATCTGGAAAGCATTTCTGCACTTCACTTTTTCCACATTTTGTTATGTTACAACCTTTTTCCAAAATGGATTCAATTCATTATTTTCCTCCAAATTCTACAAACAATACCCCATAATGACAACGTGAAAGAAGTTTGTTTGAAATCTTTGCAAATTTATTACAAATAAAAAACTAAAAAAAAAAAAAAAAAATCACATGTAAATAAGTATTAAAATTGAGCTCAGGTGCATCATGTTTCCACTGATCATCCTTAAGATGTTTCTACAACTTGATTGGAGTTCAACTGTGGTAAATTCAGTTGACTGGACATGATTTGGAAAGGCACACAACTGTCTACATAAGGTCCCACAGTTAACAGTGCATGTCAGAGCACAAACCAAGCCATGAAATCCAAGGAATTTCTGTAGACCTCTGAAACAGGATTGTATCGAGGCACAGATCTAGGGAAGGGTACAGAAAAATTTCTGCAGCATTGAAGGTCCTAATGAGCACAGTGGCCTCCATCATCCATAAATGGAAGAAGTTTGGAACTACCAGGACTCTTCCTAGACCAGGCCACCCGGCCAAACTGAGCATTCAGCGGAGAAGGGCCTTAGTCAGGGAGGTGACCAAGAACCCGATGGTCACCCTGAAAGATCTCCAGCATTTCTCTGTGGAGAGAGGAGAACTGTCCGGAAGAACAACCTTCTCTGCAGCACTCCACCAATCTGGCCTGTATGGTAGAGTTGCCAGACGGAAGCCACTCCTCGGTAAAAGTCACATGACAGCCCGCCTGGGTGAAAGAATGGGTGAAACTTCCCAAAAATAGGTGTGGCGAGCTTATAGCATCATACTCAAAAAGAGTTGAGGCTGTAATTGGTGGCAAAGGTGCTTCAACAAAGTATTTAGCAAAGGCTGAGAACACTTAGGTACATATGATTTTAATTTTTTTTATTTTTTTCTCTCGTTATTTATTTGTAAAAAATTTGCAAAGATTTCAAACAAACTTCTTTCACGCTGTCATTATGGAGAATTGTTTGTAGAATTTTGAGGAAAATAATGAATTTTTGAAAATGAGGCTGTAACAACAAAATGTGGAAAAAATTGAGAGCTGTGAATATTTTCTGGATGCACTGTACTTTATATTCTTTGAAACCCTCTGGTACACATGTCCCATTGGCTGAGGGATGAGTCATACAGATTTTCTGTGGAAACCGATAGCATCTTATAGATTGTACTGATAGTGCTTAAATTATTTATTTACTCTGAAACATTCCGTTATGCTTGAACAGAAAAAAAATGTCTCTCACCTCTCCAGACTTGGAGATCGTGTAAGTAAGTTTGTAGAGGAGGCCGCTTTCTTAGAAAGCCGCTGTTTGGTCTTATCTTGGGAGTCTCTGCTTTTCTCACTGTTCCTCCTCACCCTGATCTCAAGAGGAGACATTAGTCAGTCACTGCATGTGGCATTAAAATCACATTCACAGAGCACATGCAAGCAGTCACCAATGCAGATATGAGCATGCCAACATGCAGCAACAGAACTGACAGAACATGCTTAGCATGTTTCCATTCAAGTGTCCCATCAAGTTTAGACATGTGCAGCATGCAAATGCACCCACTACCCACAATCAAACAATCATGCAGACAAAACCATGCAAATAAATCAGATATCAGTGAGTTAATGCAATTGTTTGATTCACAATGTATTTGAACTTGAGTGTGTGGGAGTATGAGTCTGTGCTCACTGAGGGATTGTTTCCTTTAGCACACCCTATTTCCTGTTCTTCTGAATACACTTAGAAGCGTCCAATAAAAGCTACATGAAACAGGAAATATCTGTGGTCATGTGATCAATGATGATACTTGTGGTGACAGACAGAGAAGTGAAACTCAGCTGATATAGGGGGATGTCCACTCTTAAACTGAATCCTGGCACATTTTATATGGCAGTCAAAATGAGCATTAGACCCTACACTACCCAGGCTGCTCAAAACAGATAAGATTTGGCTACTTTTAGAAAGTCTTGAAAACTGATAATGCACAAACGCATAATAAAATAAGTGTTTATTTAATTGTGTCGAATTTAATTTTGGTCTAATATGTACTAGTATATAGTTCAAAAGTACGTTTTTTTTTTATAATGCTCACCAAAGCTGTGTTTATTTGTTAAAAAATACAGTAAAAACAGTGATATTTTGAAATATTATTAAAATTTAAAAGAACTGTTTTATTTTACAAAATACTTTGAAATTTAATTTATTTTTGTGATGACAGAGCTGCATTTTCAACAGTTGTGCTGCTTAATATTTTTGTGGAAAAAGATTATTTTAGATTTTTTCCCCAAGATTTATTGATAAAGAACAGCATTTATGTGAAATATAAATCTTCTGTAACATTATAAATGATCAAAATATTTTTACTATTTAAAATATATTTTCTATTTAAATATATTTTAAAATGTAATTTATTCATGTGATTTCAATGCTAAATTTAAATTTTATCATTTTAATCATTACTCCAGTCTTCAGTGTCACATGATCGTTCAGAAGTCATTTTAATATGCTGATTTGCTGTTCAAGAAACATTTTTATTATTATTATTATCAATATTTAAAAGAGGTTTTTTTTTTAGGATTCTTTGATGAATAGAAAGATCCAAAGATCAGCATTTATCTAAAAAATACGTTTCTGTAACATTATACACAATGTCATTCAAAAGCTTGGAGTCAGTATAATTTATTTATTTATTTATTTTTTGTGGGGGGAAAGAAATGATAGAAATTCATACTTTTACTTAGCAAAGATGCTTTAAATTGATTAAAAGTGATGATAAAGACATTTATAATGTTACACAAGATTTCTATTTAACTTAAATGCTGTTCTTCTGAACTTTCTATTCATCAAAGAAACCTGAAAAAAATAAAAAATAATAATAATGTTTTTTTTGTTTTTTTTTTGAGTAGCAAATCAGAATATTAGGATGATTTCTGAAGTATAATGTGACTGGAGTAATGATGCTAAAAATTCAGCTTCGAAATCACATGAATAAATAACCAAACAGAAAACTGTTTTTTTTTTAATAAAAGAAAAATATTTCACAATTTTACAGTTTTTGCTGTACTTTCGATCTGGTAAATGTATACTTGGTGAGCAGAAGAGACTTCTTTAAAAACATATATATATATATATATATATATATATATATATATATATATATATATATATATATATATATATATATATATATATATATAAGACTTCAGATGCAAAAGCCTCTAAATCCATCTTTTATCAAATACATCTTTCTTTAAAAAATGCATTTTTATCAGGCTCCTATGTTTCTATGCAAGTGCTGGTACTTCTGATTGGGTTGAGGGCGGGATTTTAGCGAGTTTGAAGTAAAAGTATTTGATGGATGTATAATATGTGTCAAAAGCATTAATTCAGTATCATTATCTCATTTTTGAACGAGATTAACTGGTTTTGCATCTGAACTCTTCATACATTTACATATCAGAAATCTAATATAATATATAACAAAAATCATATATCAGTATTGTTAAAACAATAAAGCCAAATTCAGGAGAACATTCATTTAGAGTATGCCAGAAAACAAGTCTGAACAAGGTAAACTATGCGTTTCCTATCTTCATTCTGAATGAAACATATGGTCAACGTCCACCCACGTAATCAGTGCATGGAACTTCTCACGCATTTAACATTCAATTTGTGCCAGAGTGGTTCATGGTACGCTGTTAGTTTCAAAGTTTGTCTGCATGGAATGTAAAACTGCACATTTGTTTTCATTCAGTGCAAATCCAGCAGAGGAGTGACAAGTTACAGACCACCGTCTGAAATAGTCTTGGATGTTAAGAAGCCTAGGAGCTACTATTGGACATTTTTTACTCTGTCAACATGATCTTGCACAATCTTGTACAGTGTCTCACACAGTTCACAATTTACCATGAAGGATTAATTAATTACTGGTAGTCTAGTTTTGAGGTTTCACACTACTGTACATTTGTAAACCACATTCTCACTTGTGTATTTATACAGACCCATTGGTCACACGTCTCCCATACGCTGAAACTAAACCAGCCATGAATGTTTAACGATGCAAGCATCATTTAGATTTGCCTGGTGCTCTTTGGCAAAAAAATGTGCCGTAGTATTCTAGCACCACATAGCTTTGTAAAGCTGATAACCCTGTTGCTTGACATCCACGCAAGGATACCAGGAAGGCATGAGACAACATTATCTGTAAAGCCATAATAAAATGGAACAAGACTTAATGCAGTTGTGGGAACCAAGAAGACATTTACACGAAAGACCACCCAAAGCACACATGCGGATAAATCAGTCAATGAATCAAGAGATTTCCTTTGTTTAGAAGATTAGGTGAGATTATTTGATGGGTTAGTATGATTTCATTGCCTCAATCATGAGCTTTTGTGTTTCTGCAAAACCATGTTACAGACAAGATTGCCAGGAGCTGTTGTGACATATGTACTCAGGCATTTCGACATTCCTGTCACAATGACAGCTTTTCGGCTTTAGCGGTGATCTAATGTGTTCCGTATTCACCTGAAGGAGAGTCGACAGGGCTCGATGACAGTATCATTGCTGCGTTTATTTCGAAAGGCTGTACTATTCTTGCAACCGTAGTAACGGACATGCATACCTAAATCAACACTGCAACTGAACAAACACTTGGCGTCAGCTGTCCTCCCCTTTTTCTACTAAAAATTCAAAGCTGCAATCTCTGACTCTGACATCTGCGCTAATAAATCACACTACAGTTCTAAAGAAGTCAAAGCATTAACTAGATCCAAAAACAAATGTAAAACTCTGTTGGAACAGAGCTGTTCTCTTTAAAATCTAAATGAATGCCAGAAGTACAACAATACAGGGCCTGGAGCACCCTTAGGGATAGAAATGTCTTTGGTATTACTAAATGACTAATACATTACTGTAGCTCAAACAGCTCAATGGTGCTAGAAATGATTCCCAGGAAATCCATAAACATGCATAATGATCAAAAGCATACCTTAAATGTAACGCAAGTCACTTTGGATAAAATTTAAGTGAAAAAGTCATGCTTTTTAAAAATATCTCTAGAAATGTTAAAAGTTTAAATAAAATTTAGTATACATTTTGAGGCTATTCAAATGTATTCATCCACTGGCAATGTAACAAGAAAGAAGTTTCATACTAAAACTGATGCACATTTACAACCTCAAGTAAAATCAGGGCTGACCTAAATTACACACTCCCACTATTTCCTTGACTATCCACTCATGCTTCTGTGTAAATATAGCTCAATCTGGGAGCCAAAACTGGCTCGACAAGCTGTAACTTTGGTTTGTGCAGCAACATAAGCGTTAATGTTAGGATTAACACCGAAACCAGAAGCAGTGAATTCAAGCAGCCAGCCAATGCTTGACTCCACTTTTGGGCGTCAACCCACAGCATTTTCTCTCCCTCCCGAATGGGGGACAGAGGGCCTCCGTGTGGGCTGGATGTTGGCTCTTTTGGGGGTGCGGGCGAGGAGGACGTTGGCGTTTGAGGGCTTGAACCCTGGCTGTCCTCGCTGCCTTTGCTGTGTTGTTGCTGAAGGGTTCTGATTGTGGTGGGCTGGATGGTTTCTTCTACTATAGTGCTCCAGGTCTGGTCTTTCCCCCTCTCATCTTCTTCGGCATCTTCGTCCTCTCGGCGAAGCTTAGTTGGAGTTTCATCGGCGAACGGGATGCTTTCTGGTAATGCATCCTCCAGGGAGAGGCTCTGGACGGCCCGTGTGAGGGCCAGCGGGACAGTCTCATGATTTGGGATCCACGGTTCGGTCTGAGTGCACCTGTCGCTAGTGCTCGGTTTGTGGCTGGAAACGGTTTTAGCCCCGCCCTCCCCGTTTTCAGCTGTGTTTGAGATATGGCTATAGATACACAAATAAAACAGAGTGTTTGAGATGAAGAATGTCTCAAAATGCTGCTTTTCGGTGGAAGTAAATAGAACAACCCAAAAATAAAAATTCAGTCAACATTTAGTCATCCTCATGTTATTCCAAAAATCTATGACTTTCTTTCCATGGAACACAAAGAAAGATATTGCATAATATCCTGAATGCTTTTTTTGAGGCTGTAAAACTTCATGCAACTTGGATGCTACAAGCTTTCAAAAGCCATATGAACATAAATCTGAAAAAAAAAAAAAGAAATCTTATTCAGAGAACCAATATATCAATCAGAGAGAAATGTACTTACCAAAGGCAAGTCGAATTCAATGTGAGCATAAACTTACATTTCAGTCTGTCATACAAAGCTATAATATGACTTAAGAAGACTTGTAAGAAGTCAAATGGACTACTTTAATGACACATTTACAGTAGGGGTGTGACGAGACATTTATCCCACAAGACGAGACACAAGATTTTTTAAAGAAATCCTTAATGATGAAATATATAGGAAAAAATAATAATTTTATTCAACTGAAAAACACAAAATGCAAACAAATAAGTGGATTTTGCTGGATTTTTAAGCTCAAATTTAAGACCTGCACAAATAAAATTAATATCATATGAGCGAGGTAGGGCAATGTCTACAGTACCATATTAAACAGTAAAATTATTGTAAAAAGCATAATTTACAGTTCAGACATAAGTTTATAAATGATAAACTTTACATTTCAGCCTTTAGTCAGTGTCAAAAGTATTCATTTAAATATTAATTTAAACAATTATTATAATGTTATTGCCATTTACACACTGTTTAATGCAGCTCAGAGGGACATGGAAAGCTTTAACCTGCAGTTAAAAATGCACAAATAATGTTTTGATATTTTAAACATAAAACATTGAAAACTGATTTTTGAAACTATTTAAAAAAAATTAGAAGATACTTTACATGTGAAATTAAAACCGCCAGTAGGTGTCAGTAAGTCACTGCTAAGTGAGTCATTGAGACTGAAACAAATCATTTAAATGGTTGATTCATTTAGGAACAAAATGCCGTCATGTTGCTCAGAGACGCAAACAGTGCTGTGGCTGTGTTTGCAATGATTTTTGTTGAAGAAACAGCAAAAACAGGAAAACCTAAGTCTCTTAATATTAACTTCTTGTTTATTGAAGCTGACTTTTGGAGAAAGAAAACTGGCACTCTTTGTGTGATTAACTATGTGGAATGATATAAATCTATACTTTTTCTGCCTCCATATCTTAAATGATGTGGTTCTAAATGCATTTAAATAGACTGAATCATGCAGTGAATGCTCTCTAAATGCGTAACTTCCACGCAATACTTTAACCTAACTACTACACTATATCACGTAATCATGCGTGCACTCTGTGGTGTGTTTTGTTTGATATTCACAACATACTCCAAAATGTCAAATTGCACACCTTACTGTTTAGTTTTTTATAATGCATTATCTTCTTATCGACCCACCAGTTCACATTTAAAGCTCTGTGTGTTTGCAGGGTAAAAACATGAGTTGATTTTTGCATTTGGTCTGAAGTCTCAACAAAAACAACAGGTTTGCGCATTCATTCTTTGCTAGCAGGTGGTGCATTTGGTACTGTTTCTCCGGTAACGGCAGTACACAAAGCAGCGCAGCACTAACTTGAACCTGCAGCGCTCATGTTTATTTAATTAAATCATATAGTCTTTTGAAGTTTAATCGTCACATTCAGCCATATCGCAGTTCTGGTCTTTCCATATCTAAATTTAAAACCTCTTGATATCATAATTACATTCTTGTACAATTTAAGACTTCCTAAGGCCTTAAATTTGATACAAGCAAATGTAAGATTTTTAAACTATATCGTCGATATCGTCACATTCTCGCGAGACAGATTGGATCTTGTCACATCCTTAATTTACAGTGTTTTTTAACTTTTTTGACAATATTCACACAACACAATATTTAAAGACCTCCCCATTCTGTATTCTAAGACATTTTCAGAATTTCTGTTTTGGCTATGACAAAGCTACTTGGTTAATTTATTTATTGCAGGGTTTAAACCCACAACCTTTCAATTACCAGCCCAACTCTTTAACCAGAAAGCTACACCATCACACTACAATAACGCAGACCTGCAGTAAACCTAAAGGAAGTGGTGTAATTTACATTTTTCACCATACAAATAAGATCTCATTAAAGTAACATTAATATTATTATGAACACAAATAATACAAATGTTTTCCCCTTTTCCCTGGATGCTGTTCAGAATGTTCCAAACACGCCGTTTGTCAAGGAATGTTGCTCTGCTTCTTTGTATAAAACATGTGGGCGACCAAACTGATTTTCTGAGAGCTTTTCTTCTCAGTATCATCAAGCATATCTGAAACTTCATCAAGACACTGAACTTCATTTGAAGGATGACAAATATTTTGAGAAATAACTTGCTTTCTGTTACCAAGTTTTGCATTACAGTGGTGTCAAAATTGGTTAGAACACTAGTATTTTCACCAGCTAAAAATGGTTTTAGGTAATTTATTTCTATCTTTTGCTGTAGTGTCAGTAGGAAATATCAGTTTACATTTGCAAACATTCATTTTGCTATTAATAGTAATAATCCAGTGATAACAGCCAGTGCTCCACACAGAGATCTGACCTGGTCATCATTTCTTCATGTCATTCCAGACAGACTGGATGATGAAGAAATCAGATCTCTGTGTGGAGCACTGGCTGTTGTCAGACTCCTTGTGCAAACAAAAATCTCACTGGATTATTACAAGTAATGGCAGAGTTAAAGTTTGGAAATGTAAACTGATATTTCCTACTGACACACTACAGCAAAAGATAGAAATAACTGACTTAAAAATGTGTTCTAATAATTTTGGCCACCACTGTATAACTCCACAGGTAATGTAACGAGACAGGAAATTGCTGTTACCTTTTAAGCTAATGATTAAAGTTCTCTGTATACCTGTTGGATGAGTGGTGAAACCCATCAAGAGAGCTTGTAGACAGTCTGCAAGGTTTAGAGAATCCATCCACATAACAGGGCTGATTTAACACTCTTGCTGAGGCAGGGTTCACTGTAAGCACACATTTACATAAGCATACACAAGTCTCTTTATGAGAATAGCTTTAATACCGGCAAAACAACACAATCAAATGTGTTGCAGTACATTTAAAATAGCAATAAACCTGTGGCAATAGTAACCCAAAAATAAAAATTTGCTGAAAAGTTGCCATCGAGATATAGTATATACGTTTTTTTTATTATTATTATTATTATTATTATTGGAACAGATTTAGAGAATTTAGTATCACTTGCTCAGCAGTAGAATCTGCTGTAAATGGGTACTGTCAGACAGCTGATAAAACATCACAATCCAAGTGATGCAAGTAATCCACAAGATATGCATTGGTAATCAACAAATCCATCATTAATACATTTTTAACTTCAATAATTTAAATCAGGAGAGAAGTACACACAGATCAAGCACTGTTTACAAGAGAAAACAGTTTAAAACTTTTCTAAACAGATATGTCTGTGGATTTTGATGTGAATGCAACTGGACTTTTATGGACTTTTATTTTTTAACAGTTAAAACACTGTAAAGGATTAGTTCACTTTCAGAACAAAAATTTACAGATAATGTACTCACCCCATGTCTTTCTTTCTTCAGTCGTAAAGAAATTATGTTTTTTAAGGAAAACATTTCATGCTTTCTCTCCATATAATGGATATGTATGGTGTCCCCAAGTTCGAATGTCCATAATGCAGTTCAAATGCAGCTTCAAAGGGCTCTAAATTATTCCAGGTGAGGAAGAAGGGTCTTATATAGCGAAACGATCTGTCATTTTCAAAGCAAATTGACAATTTATATACTTTTTAACCTCAAATGCTCATCTTGTCTCACCTCTGCGATGTGCATGCGTAGTTTGTGTGATCCAGGTCAATAAAGTTAGGGTATGTCGAAAAAACTCCCATCTCGTTTTCTTCGCCAACTTAAATAGTGTCGCTGTAGAAATACCAACCGTGTGCTTTTTAGAAAGTGAAGTTGAATACAAAAACAAGATGGGAGTTTTTCGACACACCCTAACTGTATTGACTCGAATCAGACGAGACAAAATGAGAATTTGAGGTTAAAAAGGATGTAAATTGTTGATTTGTTTTCGAAAATAACCAATCGTGTCATTAGATAAGACCCTTCTTCATCGGCTGGGATCGTTTAAAGCATTTTGAAGCTGGATTTAAACTGCATTTTGGAATTTTAAACTTGGGGGAACCATAGAAGTCCATTATATGGAGAGAAATCGAAAAAAAAAAATTTCTCAAAAAACAATTTCTTTATGACTGAAGAAAGAAAGACATGAACATCTTGGATTACAAGGGGGTGAGTACATTATCTGCAAATTTTTGTTCTGAAAGTGAACTAATCCTTTAATGACGGATTTGTTTCTAACAAAGACACAGCTTTTCATTTGTTAACTGATGGACTGGAGTCGTGTGGTTTACTTGTGGATTACTGTGATGTTTTTATCAGCTGTTTGGACTCTTATTCTGAGGGCACCCAGAGGATCCACTGGTAAACAAGTGGTGTAATGCAAAATTTCTCCAAATCTGTTTGGATGAAGGAACAAACTCATCTCTACAGCTTGGATGGCCTGAGTCATTTTTTTAGCAAATATTTATTTTTGTGTGAACCATTCCTTAAACAAACCTCTCACCAGCAATCAGCTGCTGTTTAAGCAGGGGTATCTGTTGGTCATGGAGACGGAGTTTACGCAGGGCGTCGGCCAATGAGGACTTCAGTAGCGTTATTTCATCTTCCTGTGCTTGGAGGCGCACTTCCATTAAAGACAGCCTGTCAGGAAACTCTGTGCTGCTTTCTGCAGACACATCATCTAGAAAGAATCATGTAAATGTAAAGATCACAAGTAAAAACATGTCTAACTAATTTTGCACCAAAATAATAAAACACAAAATCATAATAAAAAGGCAGAACAATATACTAATATTCCATATAACGATCTAAATATTTCAAAGTTGAAATAATATTTCAATATTTATTTGTATTACAGTAATGGGTGCAAAAAATGTTAATGGTCCAAAAAGAAGAATTAATTATTAGTTATTAATTATAATTATTCTCTATGCAGAATGTCATGTTGATGATCACTAAAAAAATAAATAAATAGGACAGCTTCTTGTTGTCTTAAATCTTGGAATGTAAAAGAAAATGCATGAGACTCATTAAGAGTCATAAGTGCAACTGTTACAGACTGAATGTTCTGCCCTCTAGGCTTCAATGAACACATGGCTTCTGCTAAATACATGGCATGTATTTGTTATATAATATATCCTTAGGGATATAGGTCTATTCTCTTAGTTACAATAGGCCACACAAAAACAAACACACATAGACACATTGATATGCAACGTTAAAAGTTTCTCAGCTAACTACACATGATGTGTCATAGAAGCAGTACCGTGAAAAACTCAAAATTTACTCAATGGTTTTAGTTTCAAATCCATGTCTAATAGCTTTGAGTTTATCTGTAGTTGTACTAGTTGACAAAATGATCTTATGCCTATTAATCTGTCATCTCACCAGTTTCCAAATTCAAAATCCTCCCTCATTAAAACAGTGTCTGCTTTCAAATAAAAACACTGTAATATATGTACGTACACTATATTGCCAAAAGTATTGGGACAGCCCCTTCTAATGAACAGGTTTGACTACTTTAGTCATTTCCATGAGTACTAATCTTAACGTTTAAGCATATAATGACGTTCTAGGGAATTGTGTCCTTCAAATTTTATAACAAAAGTTTGGACAGGGCCTTTTCATTCTAACATGACAATGCCTCTGTGTATAAGGCAGGGTTCATAGAGAAATGTTTGATTCAGTCAGTGTGGAAGCACTTGACTGGTCTCCATAAGCCAAGTTCTAATCCCTGCTGAACACCTCTGGTGTGACTTTAAATGCAGACTTAGAGCCAAAAACACAATGACTTGTATATACACTATATGGACAAAAGTATTGGGACACCTCCTTCTTTAGAACAGAAAATCATGTCATGTTAGAATAAAAAACGTTTGCTATAAAATAAGAAGGACACAATTTCCTAGAATATCATTATACGCTTAAACAAACATAAAAAGATTAGATATGGAAATTACTAAAGTAGTCAAACCCGTTTATTAAAATGGGGTGTCCCAACACTTTGGCAATATAGTGTATATATATATATACATTTACAATATAAAAAAACATATCAGGGACCACTATCTAAGTGCTTGTCAGAACATTTGACATTTGGATAAAATGGCAATAAAATGAGATTAAGCTTTAAGAACATAAATAATTGGCAGACTTTTCAATCACACACTGGCCTCACCCCAACACACCCATTTCAGTTTGCTTTGATCACCTGGAATTATTCACTAATCTATTTCTGCCGCAATATTTCTTTTCAAGCCTGAAGCATTTCCTCTTTAGTGATAACCCTTTATTGACTGAATTACACAGAACTAAACTACAGTAGTAGTGAACCGCAATTGGGCCTTGGACTACTGTCTAGACAACATCAATGGTTTATTCAAAAGTGTCATGATGTTACCTGAAAGAATGTTGCGGCTTCAATGCAATTTAAACCCTGTTGACAGTACCTATGGCATTTTGACGAGTACACTGTAAAACCCGATAAGTTCAGAAAACTCAAAACTTTTGTGGACACCGATTACCTCAAAACTTTTGAGTAAACATTTCAAAATTTTTGAGTAAACACAATTTATAAATTATAACAAATAAAAACTTAAATATTTAAATTTCATTTTATTTAATATTTAATATACTTAAAAATACTGTTTATCATATTTAATGTTTTAATTTAACCAGATATAAAAAAATTTAATGCAAAAATACTTAGTACTAATTAGCTATAACACATCAGCACATGCTAAAGTGGTTATCAGAAAGACTCTTAATATATACTTGCATTTAAATTGTCAAAGAACGTGCAGTATATGTAGTCTTCAAATTTTGTTGTCCATCCTCAACCTAACCACAGGCTCTACTCTTTACCACAACGGTAACACAACAAATTCAACAAAACAGAAACCTATGTAAACCCTAACATAACACAACATTTAAGTACTAACTAATGTCTCCCTATGTTAATCTTGTGCAAAAAAACACAAAATAACACTTGATTTCAACATTTATTTTCCATGTCGTCTGATGCAAAGCATGCTGGGAACTAGAAAACTCAATCATTCTAAGTTCAGTTTACTACAACGACATTTTGAGTTTACAGAACTTATTTCAATTAAGTCCAATGAACTTTTCATTTATTTGAGTGAAAATAACTCATTTAATTTCAGTAAAGTTCACTGGTCGGGTTTACAATGTACCACAGATAGTAATTTCAGGTTCCCCCTTAGTATGTATGTACACAAGCACAAATTATTTTTACAGTATTGCACTTGCAACAGAAGCCAACTGTGCAAGACATTGCAAGAGGTTTAAAGGTAGAATGAGAAGCTTCAACAATATTATTCAACATAAAAATACTTTTACTTGAGCAGAATTGTTTAAATTTGTCTAAATAAATAGATGAATTGCATTGTCAAATCCTGTGATTTAAACTTTACGGATAGTTATGTTACATTCTTTTATATTTGCATGCACTGTGAAGTAATTTTATCACACTAGTGATGAATATAAAACTTATGTTTATTCTGGTGATATGCCTTTCCCCATAGACTTCGATTTTCATTTATATAAACATATTTCAGAGGGATAAATGTATATTACAGCCTGACCAGATTTCAGTTAGATAATAATTCAGCTTTTATAAAGCAAGGTGAGACATGACACATTTCATTGAGGCAAGCAGCTGCAAATGATTGGCTCAAGTTCTTTGAAACACAACAGGAAGTGCACATAATCAAAGGTCCAGACTTCCTGAACCACAACTTGAGTCGTTTTGTGCACATTCAGCGAGATAGAGACAAAAATGAAGCCTAAACTTTAGCTTTCTCTTTTCTCTCTCACACACAGAGACTCATAAACAGGGCTATTCAGACCCTCTGGATGAGAACTGTGACTCCTCTGCTTTCTTCCCACAATGGGTTCATTGAAGATGTGGGACGCTCTCATCCAGCTAACATGTTTTTCAGTTTCACAAGACCAACCAGAGGCCAAAACCACAAATACACCAAACAGATTTAAATGGGGCCAAAGTTCTGCGAGTGCACAGCAGCCACAAATATGGACTAATAGTGAATCTACTAAAAGAACCTGAGATGCACTATGAAAGCTACAAATCATTTAATAGCCTTGTTTTTATTAGATAACTTTCATTTATGACTGCAGATGGTGATGAGTCACATTTGTGGACAAAATGCCTTAAAGGGACAGGTCAGTATCTATTCACCTTAACAGTGGTTCAAATTTGCATTCCTTTAAACTCTACTTTTCCTGAAGGTTTTACATTACAAAGGGGTTAACTACGGAAGTTATACAAAGCTACGATGCTTGCCAAATACAGGGCTGCATGACCAATTTAGCATAACATTTCAACAAATTTCACACAGATAAACACAGACAAATGAACTAGGATGTGGCAACAGATCTACAATATATTTACATCCAAACCAACCTCTGGCTGAACTCCCAACAGTCTTTTAACAGATTCAAGACAGGCAGATACATGCACAAGAAAGAATCAAACGACTTTCAAGATCTTAAAGATATAAGCAAACCACATTCACGTTAAAACAACAGAAATAATTGTAATGCATATCCGCCAAAATGTCATATCATTCCATCCTGATATCCAATCTCGTTTTAAACACAGAGTATTTCTTTTAATAACAATCATAAATTATAGAATGTTTTATAAGTAAGCTTTAACTAGTTTTTGATTTATCTGACAATTTTTTTGACTGCCAAAATGTAAATGTCTCACACAATTTTCAAAAAAGGCCAAGGATAAATAAACACAATCACAAAGCCAGAGGCTTAACTAGTACAAACTTGATCAACATGAACTGTATTTTACATTCAAATTCCATTGGTCACACACACACACACACACACACACACACATACACACACCCAACAGTACAACATGACATGACCAAGAAAGTGCAGTTTTCTAAAACCACAATTGTAAATTTGACATTGATTTTATACAAAAGCAGGGCTGGGCGATATATCGAATATTAGTGATAATATCGCTATAACGACAATGTAAAAGTTTAAAATATTGTGAATATAGAATATTTCAAATTTAAGCATACTTTCCCAAAAGAACGCACCGAACATCCAATATTACGTTCCCTTGCGTTTTACCATGCAAGAGACTTTTTTCACAAATTGGAGACTAGTGTTAGTTTCGTTAATGCAAACTATGACGAAAAATGCTTGTTGACAAGCTTTTTTCTCATGACTAAGACAAGACGAAGATGAGATGACAATAAGGTCAATAAACGAAAGCGTTCAAATCCCCGAATCAGAGCTTCGCTGTTGCAAGTATACATTTGATGCCCAGTGTTTCGCTTCCAGTGTTGCCAAGTCTGCAGTTTTCCCGCGGAATTGGGCTACTTTAACACTGTTGCTGCAGGTTGTTTTTGATGTCTGCGGGTTGAATCGATAACGTCATATTTAGCCCCGGAAATGCTAATTTACCAGGGGAACACCAAAAAACGTGTATTTTATCCACCAGAAAGCCCCCAGAATATTTTTAACAGGGGACCCCCCTCAACACGCCACGCCATTGGGCTAGTTTTGGGCTTGTTTTGAGTAGCAATTGGGCTAGTTTTGTTGTGAAAACCTGGCAACCCTGCTCGCTTCTCACTGCAGAAGCACGGCCGCCACCACCAATCTGAAAACACCGACAAACAAGCTGAAGTTTAGCGATCAAAATGAAAGTGTCACTTAACCAGTCTGTGTTCTGTTATAAGATCTCGACTGTATTGTGTGCGATTGTGATCACTGAATAAATTCACTTACTCAACCGCTGTTGTTTGAATAGAGAAACATAGGCTATTGCAATTTGGAATTACTATTAGGAATTTCACTATTTTCATAATGTAGACAGAGAGAGTGCATAAGTCTTTGGTATTAATTTATATATACATGTATATAAAAAGCCTATAAAAAATCTGTACACTAGATGAGGTAAAATAAACCATGTATGAGTCCACATTGATTTGTGCTCATGGTGGTAAAGCATCCGTGTTTTTCCCAAATTTGCAAAAATTAGCTTAGAAATGCCTATGTTCCAGCAACTAGCTCCCCATCTGAGATTGTGCGCCAGTGGGAACATATTTTCATGCCACAGAGCTTTTCTTAATTTAGAGACAGTCAACAGACTTGTTTAGCTGAAAACTTGTAAAAAAAAAAAAATAAATAAATACTTATCCCAGTTTAATTATTTTCCCCAGCTGCACAGTGTAAATTGTAAATTGCACACACTTAAAAAGTTGACAGAATGCACTTTTTTGTACTTGTTTTGTAGTATACTTTAGTTACATATGCATGTGTTCATTTTATAAAAAGCAGTAAGTGATCATTTGGTCTAGATTTTTTAACTGCTTAAATTTGCACTAAACATTTTGTATTTATTTTGTAACAATAGCTGTTCTGTTTTTGTTTTTTGTTTTTAATGGGGGAAAAAAGTCATTTTTTTTATTATTTAAAAACAAATGCAAACATATCGAGATATATATTGAATATTGTGATTTTAGACTTCAGCGCTTTATGAACACCTCTATGAACACTTTTCTGGCAGCACTGAGAAACAGTCTCTCAGAGGGTGCACGCATATAGCAAAATGAGTTCTCTTTCGCTGCTGATTGCATTTTAACGGCTTACAATCACTTGTTTTTAAACCGCAATGCCTAAAAACATGTGCAAACAATATGTTTTGTATAACCGCGACAGAGACGACAGTCCAAAACTACCACCAGTTAATCGTGTACACTGTTATTATAAAGAAAATCTAATATAATGTATACAATTTAACAAAAATAGCATAGTATTTAAAGTACAATACTAGTAGCACAACTAGTACAATTAATCAACACAATATGGAACTTAAACCCCAACTGGTAAGACTGTCCAATTTACAACAGATTTTAAATGCTACTGTGTGCGTACTGCTGCATTTAACTTACATTTAGTTTAAATGATGTAAAAAAAAAAAAAAAAAAAAGAAATCAAACAAAGGTGTGATTAGTTCACTTCAGTAAAAAAATAAAAAAGGAAAGAATGTGTTAACAGTGTTTTCTGCAAAGTTCAACTTGCAGTTCTGGCCAGTGTAATTTGGGCTCAGAAATAATTTGCGTCATTTACATGTGCGGTCTGGCCCAAGATTACAACATTAAGGGCACCTACGTTCTTTTTATTGTAGGTTCAATGCATTCACCAAACAAAAGGTCTGAGTTGCCAAGTACACTGTTTGTCAGTACAGTAAATTGCAGTGTAACACAATATGACCCAACTGGTTTGAATCAAAACAAAGGAACAAAGACAAGCTCTATTTTTGCATGGTAAGGTCTTCATTCTAGCTGTGTGTGGAGATTATACAGATCTAATTCAGAGGCCTACCATTTACAGATCCAAAGTTATAACTCATCATATTGTCTAAACACCTGTTTGAATGAGAATGACCAAATGGTTAATAATAAGAGACAGATGTCTCAAGAATCCAATCTTTCCACATTAACTTAATCCAGTCACCCCTTTGATCTGTAAAGTTCCCACACATTCTGATTGCTGTAAATCTTCAGAATTACTTCTACACTCATCACTGGTTCCATAAAGAGCCTTTAACATCCATGGAAGCTTTTCAATGCACAAAATGTTCTTCAGATTATTCAAATATTCTTCACACAAAGAAAAAAATATATATTTTAAGAAGTGTTTAGTGAATGTTTTTTTGGGGGGAACACAAAATAGTTTAAAGTGGTTGTCAGATGTTTATGAGGTTGCTAAAGTATTCTGGGTGGTTATTTACTGGCCAAAGTCAAAAGAGCCAATCCATTTAGTCTACTGCTGAATCTACAATGCAAACGTGGTACAGAGACACTTCTGAAAAGGTAATCAGCTGTCTTTACACAAACTGTTTAATGCTGCTAAGAGGTGGCATGAATGCATTTACACAGCAATTATAACTACACTTCGATATGAGGGATTGAAGTGGGTCAGAGCAGACATAATTTAATCTTGTTTTTTATGCTGCATTACATCTTTACACAGAATTTTGAAAAGTTCACCCAAAAATGAAAATTCTGTCATTAATGATTTACCCTCATGCGGTTCCAAAACCGTAAGACCTTTGTTTATCTTCGTAACACAAATTTGGATATTTTTTATGAGATCTGAGAGCTTTATGACCCTGCATAGACAGTAACGCAGCTACCATGTTAAAGGCCCAGAAAGGTAGTAAGATCATCATTAAAATAGTCCATGTGTCATCAGTGGTTTAACTATCATTTTATGTAATGTGGTATTCTCATGAACTTCCACTGTAAACTAACACAAAAGAGAAGAAATTGCTGAATAAAGTTGTTATTTTTGTTTTCTTTGTGCATGTAAGTATTCTCATAACTTCATAACATTACAGTTGAACCACTGATGTCACATGGACTATTTTAACAATGTCCTTACTACCTTTCTGGATCTTGAATGTGGTAGTACCGTTGCTGTCTATGCAGGGTCAGAAAGCTCTCGGATTTCATCAAAAACTTTCCTTTTTTGTGCTCCGAAGATAAACTTACAGATCTTTTTTTTTTTTTGGTAAACTAATTCTTTAACTCAACTGTGTAAAGATGCGTACTGTATATGATATTCTGGTTCTATGTTATGTCTTTAGTCCCTCGTTCAGTGTCAGTCTGTGGGATTTTGTTTTGAACACTCAAAAAAGTAATGGCTCACAACAAGCTGTTCAATTTGAGCTGTCATATATCTCTGTAGCATAAACGCTGCAAGTTCAGCCCAAGTTTATATTTGGGGTTTGGTCAAATCTAATCTAAACCCTAAGTATGAGCAATAGTAATAATTATGCTATTGCCTTAGAATGCAACACTAATAAAACCAGTTTGCAAATCCTAAACAGCTCAGATGTGACACAAATGACTGCATTTCAACAGCAAAAAGGTGTTTCAACTTGGTGGTTAATTTGTAAAATGCTGTATGACTATCCAACAGTAGTCCTCCAAGTACTAAATGCCTTGCTGCTATTATGGTCAAGATGCACTCATAAAAGAAATTATAAGGGTTTTTTTGTGATTGCACCTATTAAAATCAAGCCAGCATGTACACAGAAATGCCGAAAATGCCAGTGGGCTGGTAATGCTGGCACTAACAAGGCCACGATTATGTGGCACAGTCTGCCATTTGAGAAAATAGTGGGCGAGAATGACAAGGATAGTAACATACAGTAAAAAAGACTTTAATTGGTCTCTGTGAATTTAGAATACTGGCATTTTAAAAACCAGAAGCATGAGGACAATGAAAACTTGATTGTCCTCATGCTTCTGGCTTTTAAATCTGCAGCAGTCTAAAAGTTAAAAGCGACTGGGGTATTAACATGCTGGCTAAAGATTGGTCAGTTTCATTAACGCCAAACCAGTTTCTTTTCAATTTCCATAAAGGTCTGTCGGTTGTGCTCTGAGCCACATCTATCAAGCAGCGATTTGAGCTGGCCAAATGCACTCCTGTGCACATGAGGAATCAATTAGTGGTTTGTGTTCATCTGGGGGTTTTTTTTTCTTCCCAAGGTTTTTTTTTTTTTTCTTTTTTAGTTTTCACTTTCTCTCTGCATATGAAATATTGAAATGAGCCTTGTAGGTTAGGAAGAAGAATGTTTAAGAAGTCTTTCACATAAATTTGCTAGTTCTTCCAGAATAAAACAATTTCAATAAAACAACTGAAATTAAATAAATATAAATATTAAATGAAAAACTTAAAAAGCTTCAATAGAAAATGTGAAATGTTTGCTTTGGCAGTTAAAGCAAATAATTTTCAATTAAATTACTAAACTTTTAGAAATTATATTTGATAAGAATTTAAAAAAGAAACAAAAAAAATGATAAAGTACATAACAAAATTACTACAACTAAAATAAAAAAAAAATCATTTTGAAGTACACGTTTTACACTCATTTTTTTTTTTTACTTAATTTTTTTTTCACTAGTAGGTTTTTTCCCTGTCAGTTTCTGATTAAGATAATGACCCTGACATTTTGCACAATACAAACCCTTCATATTTATTTAAAAAATGTGGGAGACATTCGTCTACATCCTGTATCTCAGCTGAAAATCTTCAGATAGGTGGAGCCTGAGACCAATGAAATGGGTCCAGCGAGACTTGCAGGGCCAGAGAAGCAGTCTGTAAAACTTTATGAACAAAGAGGACTTATTTTGCTGGAAACACTGGGGACATTGAGCATATTTAGAGTCACGTTGATATGAGAGAAAGTGCAGAGCAATGCACAATATCGAATTTGCAAATTTGAGTGGATTTGGCCTGCATGGTTTCTTTGAACGTCAGAGCCAACCCATGTCCCAAATTACATTCCCTTACTCCCCTTTCGTTTGGTTAATACAAACCATATGCAAAAATGTGTTTATCAAGCAATCAAGCCATTTCTAAACAATAAAAAAGCCCTGTTTGCACAAAAGCAACATCTTACAAACATCTCATATCTTATTTCACAACCATTCACTAAATATAGACATGAATTTATGGTCATGCAAAAAATGTTAAATTCCAAAATTAAAATACTTTAAGCCAGTACATTTCCAACCTAATTAAAGGTAATCTTACCAAAGCCTCTTGAACAGAGGGAAGTTGCTTAAGGCATATTGTAAACGTACTTAAAATAGTGTGATAAACACTATGTATTATGCAATACATGTTTAATGTGCAATTAATGTGTAATTTTGCAAATAATTGGCAGTCATATTCAAAACTGAGCCAAAAAAGATTCTGGTTAATTGTGGCAACAAATGAAGGACAGGCAAAGTGCACTGCTTTGTTGGACACGGAACTGTTTTCCTGTCTGAAACAAGAAAAACAAATAATTCACACTCTGAAAAACAATGCGGAACAAAGTCAAACAGCTCAGAGTAACTGGGATCCCAAAAGTGCTTGCAGAATCTGCAAGACCAAATCAAATAAAGATGTTAAAATAAACAAAATGCTAAAAATAAATCAAACACTGATGAGTGACTGCCTTTACAAAACCATATGCTCCATGCAAAACAGTTTAGCTGAATCTGTGAAGAATTTGGTGTCCAACACCAACCACTGATTATGCAAAACCACTTTAACAAACCTTGGGATAAATCTGGCCTTCCACAAAATCTAATATTAGTATGTTTGTTTTCACTTTGAACCATGATATAAGAAATGAAAGTATCATAAGTCCTATGTGGCACTTCTCCACTTCAGTTCGCCCACCTCTCGCTGCTCTCTTTCCTGTCAGCGTTGCGTCGCACCGCTCATGGCTACGGCGGAACTTCCTGTACGACGCTGTCCGCCCCTGCATCTTCATTCTTACTCACAAACACAAATTCTCACCTCCCACAACGAGTCAAAAAGCAAGACAAAACTGCATACAACATCTTTCAAAGTTTATTTGAAGAAGAAAGAAATATTAACTAGCTGGGAGGCTTTCTTGCGTTCTCCAAACAATTTCGTCAGTTACGTTTATTTGACTCTACAGGATAAACAGAAACAAATTAGACGATCCAAATTTTCCATAAGAAATTTTTCATCCAAACCAATTCAGATTTGTTACTGTTATGAAGTCAAGTGAGTTATGAAAAAAACACTGTTATGACTCTCACAACATGGCAGAAACTTAAGCACTAATCATTAATAAAGACGAGAAAGAGTGAGAAATTCATAGCGAGAAAGATTCACGCATTTGACGTCTTTTAAAAACGGTCCGGCAAACTATACAAAACCAACACTGTAAAAATGATTCTATGAAGTTTTGAATGAAACGAAGACTACTGCAGTACGTTTACAAGAAAACATCATTGCAGGTTTTTCTACTTCAAAGTTTACCTCGCATTTTCTTTGTCAAATTTACTGGCAATTTCTAAGTGGAATTTGTTTCTACGTCAGTTTTTTTTAGCGTATGTAGGAGTTTCAAAAAGCTATCAAGGTCAAAGAAATGTCATTTTGACAAGTCTCATGAACTGGAAGCCTATGCAAAGCTATTTACATTCATATATCAAGGTTTCAGAAAGCATGACAAAGTTATATTTCAAACTAATGGCTGTGTAAATCTAAACTAATTCTTTAATCTGACTCAAGTTCCTTCCTTGCATCTCATCTAAAATTTAAAACCTAAACTATATGCATTTGCAAACCACTTCCACAGTAAACACACTTTTAAGGCACATTTTTGTGACATGTGGAAAACCAAACACTTTGACACCATGTCAACTTGCCAATCATTGCAATTGCACCAATTATCTGATATCTTTGGCGATCATCTCTTCTGACGTGTTGCAGACTCTGAGGCATCACAGAAAGACAAGCTGGGAGAAATTAAGCATCTGTGGTAAAAGCATGATGCCAGAGGGTTTCCTGCATGACATTTACAGCTTTGCACTGGCCCAGCATGTTTCCAGACAGTAAACAAAACAAAAGGACATGCGGTGTCACCGCTACAGACACCCATTCAACACTGAAAACTTACACTGCAAGCAATGTCACAAATTACAACACTTCTATTATAACCAACCATGCTGTCTAGACACCAAACACACTATGGCAAGCAGCATAAACATTTACTCATTAAAAATAACTAGTATTTTATTAGTATTTTATCAAAAATAAATAACATTTCATGGAAATAATACTTATGCTTAAAATACTAGTAAGTAATCCAGTGGTGACTTATAGTATTTATTCCAGATTTTCTAGTAGTGATTGAATATTTATTCCAATTGTTAATAGAAGCATTTTTGTAAAGCGTTTGAAGAGTTCAGGTGCAAAAGCCTCTAAATCCATCTGACGTCTTTCTTTAAAAAAATTGTTTTTATCAGGCTCCGATGTATAGGTTTCTATGTAAGCAGTGGTACTTCCGATTGGGCTGAGGGTGGGATTTTAGCAATTTTGAAGTAAAAGCACTTGATGGACATATAATATGTGTCAAGAGCATTCAGCATCATTATCTCATTTTTGACCAAGATGACTTTTAGCTCTTTTTGCATCTGAACTCTTTAAACTAAAAATAAAGTAGTATAGTATAGGTTAAGTCTATAAAGTAGTCATCCTGACTAGTCAGTACATATGAAAAGAAAAGGCACAATTGTAACAAGCGATGATGAAATGTTACTATCAAGTATAAGGGCAGATAACAGGTTACTAGTATCCAATAAATAAATACTAGTAAAACTGTAATACGTATCAACAACAACTGAATTAGTTATTTGTTATATTAAATACTAGTGTGTAAAAATAAATAAATAAATAAATAGTGACTAGCCAAATAGATACTAACCATTACTGGGCAAATAATTCGTATTTAAAAAGTACTGAAGAGTTGCTAAAGAGTTGGATTTTAGGATTACTTACTAACTAATCTTTATTTTTTATTTACTTATTTAAGATACTAGTCAGTTTGTAAAGATATTGCAAAATAAAAGACTCCGTTCCGGAGTTCCCATCTAAAATCAAATGATTCGCGATATGCGAAGTTCCGATCTAAATCAAATGATTTGCGATACAAATTAATTCGCAATGCGCAAAGTTCTGATCTAAGGCAAATGATTTGCAAACCCGCTCCAGAGTTCCCATCTAAATCAAGTGATTCACGATACACTAAGTTCCGATCTAAATTAAATGATTTGCAATACAAATTAATTTGCAATACACAAAGTTGCGATCTAAATCAAATGATTCACAATACAAATTAAATCGCAATACACAAAGTTACGATCTAAATCAAATGATTTGCGTACCCGCTCCGGAGTTCCCATCTAAAATCAAATGATTCGCGATATGCGAAGTTCCGATCTAAATCAAATGATTCGCAATACAAATTCATTCGCAATACGCAAAGTTCCAATCTAAATCAAATGATTTGCGAACCTGCTCCGGAGTTCCCATCTAAATCAAATGATTCACGATAAGCAAAGTTTCGATCTAAATCAAATGACTCACGATACAAATTCATTCGTAATACGCAAAGTTCCGATCTAAATCAAATGATTTGCAAACCCGCTCCAGAGTTCCCATTTAAATCAAGTGATTCACGATACACGAAGTTCCGATCTAAATCAAATGATTTGTGAACCCACTCTGGAGTCCTGATTTAAATCAAATGATTTGCGGTACACGACCTGATTAGATCCCTTCAAAACTGTGAATCATGTTGTGACGCAATGGTTTTTCAATGCTTCTAATTCCATCTGGTTTTGCTAGTGAATCGCTTGAAATGAAAAGAAGTCACGAGAGTTTGACTCAATCAGAGTGGTTCCAACTTAAATGACTCACTTAATGGATTTGGTTCACCTGTTCCTCCTTTTGCATCTTCAGCCATGTTTACACAACACTGTCAGAACTACTATTGGTTTAGCTCGATAGTGTTATGACGTATTCCAGGCCTTCAATTGAAAAAAAAAGTAATATTCAAGTACTTTAAGCACCTTGTATGAACACTGGTGCTAACAAATAACTGTTAAAATGGCTTGCCATAGGGTGTCAGAAACATTCAAAGTAGGGGAAACGACAGAATGAGTTAACTATGAAAACCAGCAGAGGAAGTAAAACTTGGATTGCTTAGATTTTTTATTTTTTTTAAACAAAAATGACGCAATGAACTGCAGCCATTGTTGTTGTTGTGGGTATGTCATTGAAGTCTGCATGACACTGAAACTTAAACATGCCAACAAACTGTATAGAACAGAAGATAAGGGCTAAATGAGGACTCACATAAAAAAACCCTTCAGAGTCATTTTTAGCAGGTTAAAATAGTTCCCTACAAAATACCAGCTAGTTCTACAGCTAGTGTAATTTATATAATTTATAATGTCAGTGCTCTCTCCTAAGCCTAAGTGTATTGGTTTCTCAGCCTGGTCAGACCTGTTGTCTGGTTTTAGAGGGGGTTTGTGCATATTTGAGCTTTCTAGACTTCCCAGCTAACAACCAGTTTGCCTGACCAAGCTAGGAGACCAGCTAAGACCAGTTTAGGCTTTTTAAAAAGGCTGTTTTACCCTCTTCCTTCTAACCTAATAGTTTAAACACAAGAACAAGCACTGTAATAACTATATGTTGTCAGAAACTTGGTTACCATAATATTTTTGCTAGGGAAGTCTGATAGTGTCAGTAACTGTCTGCTACACCCTGAAGTTGCCACACACTTCAAAATACTCAGTTAAACAAGTTTTAAAACTTTTGACAGTAGGCTAAACCAAACTAAACATTTATAAATACTAATAGATATCAGACTGGCTTCACTGGCAATTACAAATTATTAGTCAGAAATGTTGTTTTCAAAGCGTTTTGCTAAACTAGGCAGTTGGTTCAAATAAAACTCTTTCGCTTAGCTTTACATTATATAGACATAAACATAGCAAAGGACAAAGCCAACCGTATTTATCAACTCACCAAGACTATTCGTAGATCCATCCATGTCTGAGTCAAATACTCCTTACAGATCTCTCAAATTTTGGATTATACTAGTATATCCCATTGGCAGAAACGCAATGCATGTCTCCATATATGCTGTCAACAGCATTGCCAAGAGTTGGCGGGACCCTCGCACACCAGCACACGCGTGGAGGTGCCACTGAGGATTGCAGAAGTTGTTGTAACTGTAAAATCACGATTCCAGGAAATGAGCAGAGTGTACCTAACGCATGAGGCAAGTGCAAGATCTCACGGGCTGGATTTACTCCAGGAACCGCGTCCATGTAAAGTTGGTTGAGAGCGTGAGATTTCTAATTTACGTTACCCTTCTAACTGCACGAAGCGAAACTGAAATAAATCGCGCTGCGTCGTTCCTCTATAGTTCCCCCTCCCAGACCCCGATTAAACGAAGTAAGAAGAAAACTTTGACAGATACAGCTGTAGTTTTCACGCGAGACCGCTCTGCCATCTAGCGCTGGTGTCGAGAATAATACACTCAGCCCGGAACCAAATATGAGCGTAACATTTTTCGTAGCGTTTCAGGAGGGAAGAACAAAGACGACGCGCCAGGAAACCAGCCGGTGCGTGTTTGAAGGAGACTTGACAGCAGAATGAGATCTGAGAGGATTGAGTGATCGTGAGTATTGACAGAATGTTATTTCGCGTTTCTCTGCAGTATATGATTATTTTATTTTATAGCATAATTAACTTACATTTATAGAAAAATGCAGTAGGAGGTGTCACAATAAAGTAATTATCATTGTATTATATAATTATTACTCTTAAGTTTCATAATGCTCTTATTGTTTTTCATAATTACTCTAAGATAGATAGAGTAATTATCATAGATAATAGATAAGCATCATATTACTAATAAGTACTCTTAACATGGATATATGGATAAATCTAACAATAAAGTTATTGTGGCATTATTTAATTATAATTTACTTTTAGGTAGATAAATAGATGTGACATAAATGTGATTTATTAAGCATTATATCACTAATAATTACTTATTACTCGATTACTAATACACACACACTACCAGTCAAAGCTTTGAATAGTAATATATTTAATGTTTTTTTAAAAAAAGTCTCTTCTGCTCACCAAGCCTGCATTTATTTCATCCAAAGTACAGCAAAAACAGTACAATTTTGAAATATTTTTACTATTTTAAATAACTGTTTTCTAGAATGTAAATTACTTCTGTGATTTAATAACTGCATTTTTATTACTCTACTCACATGATCCTTCAGAAATTATTCTAATATTCTGATATGCTGCTCAAAATACTTGTTATTATGTTGAAAACAGCTGAGTAGAATTTTTTTTCAGGTTTTTGGATTAATAGAAAGTTCAAAAGAGCAGCATTTTTCTGAAATGGGAATCTTTAGTAATATTATAAATCTTCATCATCATAAGTCTTCATCATCACTTTAAAGAATCCTTGCAAAATAAAAGCATTCATTTCTATAATTTCTTTCTTAATTTTCTTAAAGTATAATGTTACAAGATCTTTTTATTTCAGATAAATGCTGATCTATGGATCTTTCTATTCATCAAAGAATCCTGAAAAAAAAGTACTTAACCATTTTAAATATTGATGATAAAATAATAAAACATGTTTCTTGAACAGCAAATCAGCATATTAGAATGATTTCTGAAGGATCATGTGACACTGAAGACTGGAGTAATGATGCTGAAAAATGTAGCTTTGAGCACAGGAATACATTACATTTTAATATATATTCGAACAGAAATAGTTATTTTAAATAGTAAAAATATTTCAACATTTTACTGTCCTTTGGATAACAAGGACAGACTTAATAAATGGACAATAAATGCAGACTTGGTGAGCAGAAAAGACTTCTTTAAAAAAAACATAAAAAATCTTACTGTTAGAAAACTTTAGACTGGTAGTGTATGTAATTGATTGATCAATCTAACAATAATGTAGTTTGTGCGTTATTTAATTACTGATAGATAGATATTACATATAAATGATATTGATATTCTCTGATATTATTTTTTTTGTTGTTCCTTATTTCCTTTCTAGGCTCATTACAGCACATTCATCTGATGTGGTTTGTAATGTCATAATTATGAACGCCCCTCGTCAGCTGTTACGGATCCAGTGCATTGGGTGCGTTGCACGTTTTTTGGGAACGCCAGTACAGCGAGTGGTCCTTGCTGGTGTGGCACATGTGCAAACCCCTAGATCACAGCACAGCTATGGCCAGGTACCTGCTTACCTCAGATTAATGCTGCTTTATAGACTCTTAGTGCCTGCATTAATGCGTTGTGTTTTTCTGTCCAATTTTTTTTTAAAGCTTCTGAGGCCATTCCACTGCAGTGCAGTATGTTTCACAAATCGTCAGAGCCAGACAGAGCTTGAAAAGACAGCTGAAGATGAGACGCTTAAAAAAGACAAAAGTTTAGTCACGCATGATGATTTATTTGAGCGAGCTGCTAGAGACTCAAAGACCAAAGCTGATTTTAACAGGGTTGTGGATGTTTTTAGCAAGAAGGACATTCGGCGACGAGGCCATGTGGAGTTTATTTATGCTGCCCTGAAGAAGATGCCAGAATTTGGAGTAGAACGAGACATTACTGTTTACAACAAACTCCTGGATGTGTTTCCAAAAGAAGTGTTCGTGCCCCGGAACTTCATACAAAGGATGTTCAACCACTACCCACGGCAGCAAGAGTGTGGAGTACAGCTGCTGGAGCAGATGGAGAACTATGGTTTGTGTTTTTGTAAGAGAGAAAGAAAAACTGATGATGATTTGCTAATTCTTTGCCTTCTTTATTTTGCCAGGTATCATGCCGAATGTGGAGACCAAGGTATTACTGGCTCAGATATTTGGGGAAAAGAGTCATCCCATGAGGAAGTACCAGCGTATCATGTACTGGTTTCCCAAGTTCAAGCACGCAAACCCCTTTCCTGTCCCACATGTGCTCCCCAGTGACCCAATAGAGCTTGCTCGATTCAGTCTTACTCGGATTGCAGATGACCTGGATGGTAAAATTACAATCTATCAGGTGACTGTTTAATCTACAGCTTGACTTGACTTAAAGCAGCATTACACACTGTTCAAAAGTTTGGGGCTAGCAAGATTTTAAGTATTTTAAAAAAAAAATATATATATATATATAATGCATATATATAATATTATTATTATTATTATATATTTTTTTTTTGTGATGACAAAGCTGAATTTTCAGAAGTCATTACTCTATTCATCAGTGTCATATGATCCTTCAGAAATCATTCTAATATGCTGATTTGGTGTTTAAGAAACATTTCTATTATTATTATTAATGTTAACAGTTACTGCTTTTTATTTTTGTGGAAGGTTTGATACATTTTTTTTTTTTTCACTCATTACAGTATCCGTCAACAGACATCACAGAGGCAGGTGAAGAAGTTACAAGTCCCCATATTGTAGGTATGTAGTTCTTGCCATTACTGATAATCAAACTTGAAATTTCGGGAATATTCTGGGTTAAATGTATGTCATCTGTATCTCAGCCGAGATACAACTATTTGAAAACCAGGTGCAAAAAAATCTAAATATTGAGAAAATCCCCTGTAAAGTTGTCCAAATTAAGTTCTTAGCAATGCATATTACTAATCAAAAATTATATTTGGATATATTGACAGTAGGAAATTTACAATCTATCTTCATGGAACATGATCTTTACTTAATATCCTAATGATTTTTGGTATAAAAGAAAAATCTATGTACAGGTCCTTCTCAAAAAATTAGCATATTGTGATAAAGTTCATTATTTTCTGTAATGTACTGATAAACATTAGACTTTCATATATTTTAGATTCATTACACACAACTCGAAGTAGTTCAAGCCTTTTATTGTTTTAATATTGATGATTTTGGCATACAGATCATGAAAACCCAAAATTCCTATCTCAAAAAATTAGCATATCATGAAAAGGTTCTCTAAACGAGCTATTAACCTAATCATCTGAATCAACTAATTAACTCTAAACACCTGCAAAAGATTCCTGAGGCTTTTAAAAACTCCCAGCCTGGTTCATTACTCAAAACCGCAATCATGGGTAAGACTGCCGTCCAGAAGGCCATCATTGACACCCTCAAGCAAGAGGTCTGTGGGAAGGAAAATGTGTGGCAGAAAACGCTGCACAACGAGAAGAGGTGACCGGACCCTGAGGAAGATTGTGGAGAAGGACCGATTCCAGACCTTGGGGGACCTGCGGAAGCAGTGGACTGAGTCTGGAGTAGAAACATCCAGAGCCACCGTGTACAGGCGTGTGCAGGAAATGGGCTACAGGTGCCGCATTCCCCAGGTCAAGCCACTTTTGAACCAGAAACAGCGGCAGAAGCGCCTGACCTGGGCTACAGAGAAGCAGCACTGGACTGTTGCTCAGTGGTCCAAAGTACTTTTTTCGGATGAAAGCAAATTTTGCATGTCATTCGGAAATCAAGGTGCCAGAGTCTGGAGGAAGACTGGGGAGAGGGAAATGCCAAAATGCCTGAAGTCCAGTGTCAAGTACCCACAGTCAGTGATGGTCTGGGGTGCCATGTCAGCTGCTGGTGTTGGTCCACTGTGTTTTATCAAGGGCAGGGTCAATGCAGCTAGCTATCAGGAGATTTTGGAGCACTTCATGCTTCCATCTGCTGAAAAGCTTTATGGAGATGAAGATTTCATTTTTCAGCACGACCTGGCACCTGCTCACAGTGCCAAAACCACTGGTAAATGGTTTACTGACCATGGTATTACTGTGCTCAATTGGCCTGCCAACTCTCCTGACCTGAACCCCATAGAGAATCTGTGGGATATTGTGAAGAGAAAGTTGAGAGACGCAAGACCCAACACTCTGGATGAGCTTAAGGCCGCTATCGAAGCATCCTGGGCCTCCATAACACCTCAGCAGTGCCACAGGCTGATTGCCTCCATGCCACGCCGCATTGAAGCAGTCATTTCTGCAAATGGATTCCCGACCAAGTATTGAGTGCATAACTGAACATAATTATTTGAAGATTGACTTTTTTTGTATTAAAAACACTTTTCTTTTATTGGTCGGATGAAATATGCTAATTTTTTGAGATAGGAATTTTGGGTTTTCATGAGCTGTATGCCAAAATCATCAATATTAAAACAATAAAAGGCTTGAACTACTTTGAGCTGTGTGTAATGAATCTAAAATATATGAAAGTATAATGTTTATCAGTACATTACAGAAAATAATGAACTTTATCACAATATGCTAATTTTTTGAGAAGGACCTGTATTTTTGGCTACAAATATACCTGTGCTAGTTAAGACTGGTTTTGTATTTATATGTATTTAATCATAGTTTGCTCATTGTACAAAGGACCAATTGTAATGCTTTTATTAGATTTGTTTATCTACATCACATTTTTTTGTGAATTTTGAAATGCTTCTTTGCATAAAATGGATTTTGGATGTCGTTTGTAAAATGAATATGCACACAAAACAAAACTAACTGTATCTTTTATGTTATCAGGCATCCAAAGTCCAAACCAGCGCTCCCTTCTGGCCAAACACAATCCCTGCAAGCCCGTGTTTGTCGAAGGACCGTTTCCACTATGGCTCAGAAAGACTTGTGTTCATTATTACCTACTCAGGGCAGACCCTATACCGCCTGAGGAAAAGGTACAGTAATTAGTATAATGATGACATTTCATGAATTTGCTTAATACACACTACCAGTCTAAAGTTATCATTAGAATGATTTCTCAAAGAATGATCCACAGCTCTGTTTATTTTTTTAGTGATAGTTGTTCACGAGTCCCTTGTTTGTCCTGAACAGTTAAATTGCCTGCTGTTCTTCAGAAAATCCTTCAGGGTCCCACAAATGATGTGGCTTTTTAGCATTTGAACCCTTTCCAACAATGGCTGTATGATTTTGAGATCCATCTTTTCACACTGCTTTTATTACAGAAGGTTCAAACGCTCACTGATGCTTCAGAAGGAAATGCAATGCAAAACTTTTTGAACATATAAGTATGTTCTGTAGCTTCTGAAGGGCAGTACTAAATTAATAAAATACGATATTTAGGCAAAATAAGAAAATGGTACACATTTTTATTCTGTTTAAAAGTTTGCACCCCTGGCTCTTAATCCAGCGTTTTTCCTTCTGGAGCATCAGTGAGTGTTTGAACCTTCTGTAATAGTTGCATATGAGTTCCTCAGTTGTCCTCGGTGTGAAAAGACTGATCTCAAAATCATAGAGTCATTGTAGGAAAAATACAGAAAAATACAGAAAAAAAATCCTGAAAAACCATAGAATTTATGGGACCTGAAGGATTTTTCTGAAGAACAGCAGGCAGTTTACCTGTTCAGGACAAACAAGGGACTCATGAACAACTATCACTAAACAAAACAAAAAAAAAAACAGCTGTGGATCATTCAGGTAAAAACACTGTATTATAAATCAAGTTTATGTAAACTTTTGAACAAGGTCATTTTTATAAATTATTAAAACTATAATTTTCTCTTGTGGAATATATGTAAATGTATTTTTTGTGAAGTATCTTATTCAGGTCAGTACTAAATAAAAAATAACATGCATTTTGTATGGTCTTTCTTATTTTGGTAAAATAAGTAACATTTTGCAGATTCTGCGAGGTATATGTAAACTTTTGACTTCAGCTGTAAATGCAGTCTTGGTGAACATGAAACATTTCAAAAACATAAAAATCTCAATTATTTTAAAAATTAGTAGTGTGGTACTTTAAAGAATACAACAGTACCTGATAAATAAGACTTCATTCTTAAAGAATTTGCATTCCGGATTATGTATTAACATCTTATTATTCCTGTAGGTTGAGGAAGAATTTGACCCTGAGATGATCGGACCGGAGCAGTCTCTCTTCTACCCTCAGAGAGTGGAGCTTGACCTGGAAAGAGACATGGGTGATGATTTTAAATTTGATGTGGATGATGGTGAGACTAATATTGCTTTGTCAACTTGATTTTAATAAAATAATTTGCATCTTACCAGTCATGTACAATGATGCCCATTCATTTGATCCTGCAGTGGAAGAGGGGCCGGTTTACGCCATGTGTATGGCTGGTCAGGGAGACCAGGCCACTCTCTCTCAGTGGATTTCTGGTCTACAGGAAACCTGTCCCATATTGGGCCAGATCCCTACGGTTTTCCGACTGGAATCTGGACCTAGAGAACTGCAAACCTCATCGGATGCTCAGCAAACCCCTGAGCAGGAGGTTGAAACAGATCATATTATTGAGGAGGAACCGCTACACTCACAAAGAGTGAATCAGTGAGTTTGCGGTTTCAAAAACCATGCCAATGTATGTGCATTTAAGAAGATGGACTGTGGTAGTTACACGTGAATCTAATAGTTACCAGATACTGATTTATGTATTGTCAATTACACACTATCTTTGAATTGAGATCAGTCTACATTATACAGAGTTGCTCTATGATGTGTAAACATGCCATAAACTTACTTGGCAGTGCAATAAAACATACATTTCTCCAAAATTTTGATTTTGTGGGCATTTTTTAATATAACTCATTGGTTATATAAAGTTGAGAAGTATGTATTCAGTGTTCAGAACAATTTTGATTATATACAACATCTTTGCCAGAAAAATGTGCATATAAAAGGCATGCTAAGCTTGCAAGCAAACAAACAGCACCAAAGGTTTTATTAGCTAAAACAGATCTGGACTAAAATCATCTGAATGAATCAGAATTTAGTTTTAACTTATCCTTGGCTTAGACTGTAAAGACTAATAACCTATGTTTGCTAAACTATATATGATCTTTGATTCTCATCCTTATTTTTTTGTCAAACGTGGTCTATGTCTATAACCAAACATTAGCCGCACACTCTCAGATAATTCAGCAGGTTAGCTAGTACTTAATTACGAGTTCAAATTATGGTATATGAATCACGTTTGATTGTACTGTATTATATAAACTGAAGGAAAATGTCATCCTTTCTAGACAAATTCTAAAACAAAGTGAAAAAAGAGAACATTATGGCAAGTCAAAATAAGTCAAAGTACAAAAAGGCAGAGCGTTCTTACAAGCACATCAAACGTAGACTTCTCAGATGCGCGCTCCAACTTTACTTTAGCACCAGACACGAGTCAAACGAGTGCGGAAACAGTACCGGCGAGTAGAATATCAGTGAACGGCGGTCAGATGAAATGTTGTCAGCCCATATGTCGGTAAAAACTAATTTATCTGTCCTGGCAGCCTTCATACTTTGCTCTTCGCACGCGCTCTTGCACGCACAAATGTAGGCATATATTAAAGCGCTGTATTATATTTAAACAAAAATTAAACTGCAGTATGCAATGTTGTAGTTATGTCGTCAGTTAAGACATACATTTACAAAGAAAGGCGATTAAAGCTGCCTCAAAACTGGGCATGTAAGTATTTATTATTTACAAGTCACATTTAAAGCAGTGTTAGATCCGCATCAGCTTCAGCTTTTAAAGTAAAAGCAGCCAAAACATCCTAATAACCTGCTGCTGTGACGTCTGTTAATCAAAGAACAAAATTAAAAAGAAGAAATTAACAACTTCTGTAGTTTTAAGCTTTATCTTTATATAATTTAGAATTTTATATAATTTAGTGATAACTTTAGGCTATATTTTCTTTGAAGGGCACAGGTATCTAGCCTATATGACATTTATTATAATGGATTTATGTGAAGATTTTCAAGTTCGCTTAAATTAAAGTTATTTTTTTTTTTAAGTCTAATAAATGTTAAAGTGATAGCTCCCAATTATATTGTAATGTTGAATAGTTATATTCAATATGAAATAAGAAATTCCTAGAGACATCATTTGGAATCAGTGATACTTGCCTTCAGTCATAAAAAAAGATGGCGGCATTAAACAAATATTAAAAATATACATATATATTACATCTTTATGTAGTTCATACATTTAATTATTATTGCATTGTAATATAGAAGTATAATTAAAAACTTTAATGCAATTAATTTCAAGAAAAATGTGTGATTAGTTATTTTTTTGTACTCTATTAGTTATAAAATATATTAGGCAGTTCAATTACAAAAAGAATTTATTAAAACTTTTTTTGGAAAAGTGCAGAAACAATCCTGTACAGAAACAAATACTGAAAACACAAGATCAAAATGCAGTTCTTCAGATTACAGAATAACATTCCAGTTTTTTTTTTGTGTGTGTTGTGATAACCTTTTTACTGACTGATCTTAATTTGTAACCTGCTTTTTACAGGTTTTGTAAATACAGTTTTGTATAATACCAGAATTTAAAAGTACACAGTCACTAGTAAAGATATTTATCACTTACATGACTGATTTTCTCATTTATAAAAGCAAGATCCATAATAAATAAATTGTCCATTCTTTGACTCAGCTTGTTTATAAAGAATATAAATTAATAAGTGAAATGAAATCAGCTCCAGCGTTTCCTCTTGTTGGTCGCCCATCAGTTCACTCAAAGTCTTCGGCCTCGACTTTAGCTTCAGTTTTCACTGGGCAGATTAAATTCGGTTTTGAAAAATGATTCATAAAATGAATTATTTATTTATTTATTTTCTAAGCCAGAATGCATATAGATTCCCTGTTACCTGTAGAAGCTGTGCATCGCTGTTGAAGCTGGTGGGTGATGAAGTGCTCTCGGACGGCCACCTGTTTATCCCAGGCATCAAGAACGCCTTGACGTTCAAGGTTTCCCAATGAAAGTGTATCAGGATGTACCTCCTCAATGTGAGCTTTCACCCCTTCCACACTCGCAGAGTACTGCTGCTCTCCACAAACCATACACACCAACAGCGGGTTGACAGGATCAAAGTCCATGAGGTAGACGTTTCTCCACTCCGCCTGTGATAAAGGTCCCTCCGTTGCATCATTTGGCGCAGAGCTTGACTCCTCTTCAAACAGAAGATATTAGTCATATCAGTAAACAAATAGTTAAAACTGTTTGGGAAAGTGCGCATTAGAAAATGTATTAAAAATAACCTTTGATTGCAGTTTGACATGGTTCAGCCAAGTAGGCAAGATGGTTTTCTGATGTTATGCTGTTTGGAAAAGAATCCAAAATAAATTTGATTTTCAAATAAAGCATACACTATCATTCAAAAGTTATAAGAAGGTATTGAATACTTTTATTGACCAATTTCACACTTCCGGGTTTTTGGCTTCCGGCGTGGCTGCATGCAGGGTAAAAGTATTTCCGGTAACAGTGATTGCCGAGTCTAAGGAGCACCCGCTCGGGCATCAATGTCTTTGCAAGAATTAAATCTCATGTAAATGTTTAAACTGTCTTGGTCATTTATTGGTGAGACTACAAAGTTTTATTTCAGAACTAAATTTCAGCACTAATTAGAAGTGACGACGCGTATATTCGGTTATATCATTGTCCGTGTCTATTTGGTGCAGCCGTGCATTGTCGCACTCCATGTAAAAAAAAGTTTTTGGCGATGTGCTGGAGAAATCGACCGACAGCTCTGATCCTCCGATTTGCGAAAGAGGACCACTCGATCCCTGGATGCGTTTTTGCATTTCTTTCTGGATATATGGATCATAAACAGCACTTCTGTCATCTCGCAATGATGGTTCACTCACATTTTCTCCGCTCGTTATCATCTTCCCTTACGAAGATTAACCATGGTTTTATTATAGTAAAAGCAGGTTTGTTTTATTACTATTTGCATAACCACACAAATCAGATTTTGTAACAAAACCATGGAATAACTGCAATAATTGCCGTTTTGGTTTGATTCGTAGTTAATTTTAGTAAGGGCTAAGGTCTGTAATATGCACAGCATTAACAAACCTAATAGTACTTTGTTGTATATTATTTAGTTAATAAATATATTAACTCTAATTCAACTGATGTAGCTATACAATGAGGTCTTGGAAATAAATGTGTTATTAATATTAGTCTCTCAGATATACAGGTCCTTCTCAAAAAATTAGCATATTGTGATAAAGTTCATTATTTTCTGTAATGTACTGATAAACATTAGACTTTCATATATTTTAGATTCATTACACACAACTCGAAGTAGTTCAAGCCTTTTATTGTTTTAATATTGATGATTTTGGCATACAGCTCATGAAAACCCAAAATTCCTATCTCAAAAAATTAGCATATCATGAAAAGGTTCTCTAAACGAGATATTAACCTAATCATCTGAATCAACTAATTAACTCTAAACACCTGCAAAAGATTCCTGAGGCTTTTAAAAACTCCCAGCCTGGTTCATTACTCAAAACCGCAATCATGGGTAAGACTGCCGACCTGACTGCTGTCCAGAAGGCCATCATTGACACCCTCAAGCAAGAGGTCTGTGGGAAGGAAAAAGTGTGGCAGAAAACGCTGCACAACGAGAAGAGGTGACCGGACCCTGAGGAAGATTGTGGAGAAGGACCGATTCCAGACCTTGGGGGACCTGCGGAAGCAGTGGACTGAGTCTGGAGTAGAAACATCCAGAGCCACCGTGTACAGGCGTGTGCAGGAAATGGGCTACATGTGCCGCATTCCTCAGGTCAAGCCACTTTTGAACCAGAAACAGCGGCAGAAGCGCCTGACCTGGGCTACAGAGAAGCAGCACTGGACTGTTGCTCAGTGGTCCAAAGTACTCTTTTCGGATGAAAGCAAATTTTGCATGTCATTCGGAAATCAAGGTGCCAGAGTCTGGAGGAAGACTGGGGAGAGGGAAATGCCAAAATGCCTGAAGTCCAGTGTCAAGTACCCACAGTCAGTGATGGTCTGGGGTGCCATGTCAGCTGCTGGTGTTGGTCCACTGTGTTTTATCAAGGGCAGGGTCAATGCAGCTAGCTATCAGGAGATTTTGGAGCACTTCATGCTTCCATCTGCTGAAAAGCTTTATGGAGATGAAGATTTCATTTTTCAGCACGACCTGGCACCTGCTCACAGTGCCAAAACCACTGGTAAATGGTTTACTGACCATGGTATTACTGTGCTCAATTGGCCTGCCAACTCTCCTGACCTGAACCCCATAGAGAATCTGTGGGATATTGTGAAGAGAAAGTTGAGAGACACAAGACCCAACACTCTGGATGAGCTTAAGGCCGCTATCGAAGCATCCTGGGCCTCCATAACTCCTCAGCAGTGCCACAGGCTGATTGCCTCCATGCCACGCCGCATTGAAGCAGTCATTTCTGCAAAAGGATTCCCGACCAAGTATTGAGTGCATAACTGAACATAATTATTTGAAGGTTGACTTTTTTTGTATTAAAAACACTTTTCTTTTATTGGTCGGATGAAATATGCTAATTTTTTGAGATAGGAATTTTGGGTTTTCATGAGCTGTATGCCAAAATCATCAATATTAAAACAATAAAAGGCTTGAACTACTTCGAGTTGTGTGTAATGAATCTAAAATATATGAAAGTCTAATGTTTATCAGCACATTACAGAAAATAATGAACTTTATCACAATATGCTAATTTTTTGAGAAGGACCTGTAGTTATAATGTGCGATTAATCCATGGTCAACAGTTTCAGCGTTTCATTAGGTTGAGATAATCTACATATTGTTGTGACTTTTTAAAAGTTACTCATGCGTTTTTAAAAAAAAGGCAATAGCATGTATTCGCGCAACATTATAGCCCACATTAAAGCATATTATAACTCATTCTGACACTGAATTTATATATTTGTTCCTATGTGTAACGGTGCATACGTACTTATAATTTCGTTTTTACATAAATTAGGCATATAAATAAATGCTTGTCATATATTAAAACGAGCAAGGCAATTGTTGAATGAGCCTATATATAGGACAGCTGGTGAAATAAAACTACCCGCCGGTAAATTCTAGAACGATCTGAGCGGCCATATAAGCTACAAATAAATTTCTTTGTAGATTATATAACAACAACTTGGAAAACAGACAAAATAGAAAGGGTAAGAGACGAAATCTGAGACAAGAGCATACAACATAATGTCCGCAGAACACTAGCGGAACTATATTTACCCTGCGTCACGTGATTTCCGATTCTTGTGAAAAAGGCCAATTTAGCTAATGTTCATTTAAATTGATCAAAAGTGAGAGTAAAGAGACAACAAGACAAAAAAAGTATCAGCTTACACAAAAATATTATAAAGCGCAACCATTTTCAGTATTAACAAAGAAATGTTTCTTCAGCATATTAAAATGATTTCTGAAGAATCATGTGACACTGAAGACTGGAGTAATAATGCTGAAAATACTTTGCTAACAGGAATAAATTATGTTTGAAAATATTACAGTTTAAAATAACTTTTTTCTACTGTAATATATTTGACAATATTACTGTTTTTACAGTATTTTTGATCAATAAAGGCAGCCTTTGTAAGCATAAAAATGCAAACAAAATAAATAACCTCAAACTTTTAAACAGTAGTGTACATTTAAACAAAAAACATAATAGTAATAATAATAAATATAAGGTGTTGACCTAATTAAATACAAAAGTCACAATATTTTACTATTACTTACCTCTGAACTACTGCTGAGCAGAGATCGGTGGAGTTCTGACTCTAGGAAAACAAAAAAAAAGTAAGAATAATGTACAATAACTGTAGTCAGCAAATGGCAGCAACAAATCCTAGAGTGTAAGCACCTAGGGGGCACTAGAGCTGTAGCTCATTTGACCAAAGGAGAGAAAAAAGATCATTAAAATGCATGTAGTATGCAAGTATGTGTAAATTTGAGATTAGGTAGTCTAGTGTTCTAGTTTTCACAGACAAAGTCAAAGTACAAGTTCGGTTGTGTAGATGATGACAATCCTAAAACAAACTGAAAGAGTGCTACTTAAATGGACATTTCTGCCATGTCATTTTTAACCTACAATAATCACGATAAACCCTTAACCCTTTGAGAAATTGGGAAAAGAAACAAATTATTGAAAATATTCAGTTACTTGGTATGTAAACTCTTGCCATCTCACCATCTTTACCTAAAGTATAAGTAATCTAAAAGCAGCAAGTTGTGAGAAGGCTCCTTAAATGCTAAAATAAATGTTCATATTTTTGACTCCTAATCAATAACTGGTAAAAAAAAAAAAAAAAAAAGTCACCACCATCATGTCCTAAATTATTTCCCTATGTCTCTACAGTATGCTGGTGCACAGATATGCCTGGAGGCACTGGGGCCCCACACAGGGCCTCTGTACACCGCCACTAGTCAAAAGAGGCCTCCAAAATGTTTCTGTGATATTCTAGTGCTGAGGTATGGCTGGGGCCCCACATGGGGCCCTGTGAACACTACTCCAATTCAAAAGACCCTCCCCCAATTTGTCTGTGAATTTCTGGTGCTGAGATATAGCTGGGGCCCCCAGGGGACATAAAGCATGTAGTGTTATTATAACAGGGTTTTAGTATACTGTGATCTTTACTTCTCAGTATAAACTCGCCCGCATGCAATTCCAAACCTGTATGACTTTCTTTCTTCTGAACACAGTTTGAAGAGGTTTTTTCCCTTAATGAAATGAAAGTCAATGGTCACAGTGCTGTTTTGGACCCTATTGACTTTGTATGAGCAAAAACATCCTGCAAAATCATTTTTGTGTGCTATAAAAGAAAGAAAGTCATACAGGTTAGAAAGGACATGCCAATGACTATATGATGATCTGTTTTAGATGAATAAGCCACTGATAGTGAAGAGCAGATCAGTTTGCACAGCACTGCGCAAACCACAAATTGGTTCAACAGATCTGTCACACAAGTAAACAACTGTATGATTAGTGGGTTGTGCTGCGTGGGTATGGTAGGCCCACTCAAACTCACAGCGATGCTGCACTTTGGTCTGTTTTAGAACAATCTAGAAATGAGGGGGATGTTACTGCTGACAGTGCTTTGAAATTATTGTGCTTTTATTTGGGGCTTGTTCTCTGCCTGCAATTACATTACTTTTTAAAAATTTGGGGCCAGTAAGTGTTTTTAATGCGTGTCTCACCAAGGCTACATTTATTTTATTAAAACATTAATAAAATAAATTAAACAATAAAAACAGAAATATTCTGAAATATTACTACAATATAAAATTGTTAAAAAAGTTTCTATTTTAATATATTTTAAAATTCCATTTATTTCTGTGATGTAAAGCCAAATTTTCAGCATCCTTACTCCAGTTATTACGGTCACATGATTCTTCAGAAATCATTCTAATATGCTGATTTGTTACTCAGGAAACATTTATTATTATCATCAATGTTAAAAACAGTTAAAAACTGCTTAATGTTTTTGTGAAAACTGTGATGCACATTTTCAGGATTCTTTGGAAATTTCAAAAGGACTCTTTTGCAACTTTATAAATGTTTTTGCTGTCACTTTTAATTGATACTTTTTTAAATGTGTCCTTACTGAATAAAACTGTTAATTTATTTACAAAAAAATAAATAAATCTTACTCTAAATCTTCCAAACCTCTGAATGGAACTACACAAACAAAACCAATAAATCTATCAGTTCTAATAATAATAATAATAATAATAATATTTATTATTACCTGTGAATCTCTGCCTTGTGGAGGGACAATCATCTGGCGTAGCTTTCTCTCACGTGCTGCCTTTCTGGCTCTTTGCTCCTGTTTCTTGATCCTCCATTGCATGCGTCTTCTACGTACAACTTCCTCTGGATCTTCTTGTGAATTTTGTGTTGCCACTATTTGGCTTTTGTTAGTTCTTGATTTTTTTGTAGGCTGTGTCTGTGGACTTGAAGGCTTGGTGCACCTGCTTGTTTTTTTCTGAATGGGGATGTTTGTGAAAGTGTCCTGGGACAAGACTTGCATGACAGTTGTGCTGCGTGTTTTCTTCTGGGGAGTCTGTGAAATGCAAGCAGTGTAGTTTGATGATGGTAATTATTCTAATGAATCAAATCTTGTTAGTGAATCAAACACATAGAGTACAGTTTGTAAACCAAAAACTGTAAATCAGTTTGTTCATATGGAAATGGTCGTTAACGTCTTTGATGTAAACATTACTGGAAGAATGTATTTTAATGATACATTTAAAACATCTCATTATTTGTCAACTAATTGCATTCCTTTTGCCTCCAAATATTTATTGCTTAAAATAACTTTTAAAAAATTGGTCAGTGAAAACATTAGGCAAATGGGGATTGGATGAGATGGGATGGATGGGATTGGTGTGGACTGGATTGATAGACAAACAACCAACCAACCAACTCACTTGACTCAGACCATTGCTTCGAATGTCATTCAAATATCAATGCAGCTCACCTGTGCCACATTGCGAAGAACTGCATGTTTGGTTGCATCTTTGTTGGCTTTTCTAGCCCGCTGTTGTCTCTTCTTTAACCGCCAATACTCTCTCTTTCGTTGAAGCTCATCACTTTCACCAAGCTGCTGCTCTTCCAAAGCCTGTGAAGGGCAGGACGGCTTGGGATCTGCTCCATCATAACTGAACTTCTGCGTTTTTCTGCACTGAGGTTGCAAAGGCATTAGAGAAATGGCAGAACTTCCATCTGTAGCCTCTTGACAGATGTTCTGTGTTTTATAAGGGCTAGTGTCTTCAAACGTTGATGTCTGAGGTCTCAATCTGAGATCTTTAAGGCTTGTGTCTTCTGAGATGTCACACTGTAATAAGACATTTTGTTGTAAGGTAAAACTTGGCTTTACATCTTCAGATGTAAGAAACTCATCTTTAGTCAATGGAAGAGGGTCATTTTCACACTTAACATGCATTTCGTTGGCAATATTTTCTTCTGGTGTGTAAACGGATTCCTCCAGGAGCTGTTTCATGGATGCTACAGCCTGAAGAGTGGTGGCATGATAGTCCACAGCTGTTTGAGGTTCAATGTGTGACTCTAAGGTTGGACAGGGTGAAGGTTTGTCATCTTTAACACTGATGCAGGGAGTAATTTCTGGGATGGAAAATACAGCTTGTATAGTGGGATAGACATGCTCTTTTTTAATAGGGATTGGGGCACTTGTTGAGGAGTCACAAACTGTTGTAGCAACGGATGAAGTAATACTATGACTTCGGTTTGACTTCTTGTTTTGCTCTCTCTGCTTTAACACTGAAACTTTTGACCTAAGTAGACCATTCCTAAGTCGGGCAGCTCGGCTAGCCCTTTGCTCTCGTTTCTTTATCCTCCAGTACTCCCTCAAACGGGCGACCCTTTCTTCTTCTGTTAGGGTTTTAGACTGAATGGTGACGGTCATACTGCCCATAACTGCACCTCTGGTTAACCTAGAATTTACTAGAGAGTTTTGGTGAGGTTTGGTACAGTTACTGGAAACATGGCACAAAGCAGAATTCCGTTTTGTGACTGTTTGAGCGTCTGAATATAGGGGTGAATTTACTTGAACCTGGAGTTCAACTTTTCCAATGCATTTCATATTGGAAATGTCTTGACTTGCAGGTAGGGAAGCCTCAGGAGATTTCTTTGAAATGGACACGGTCACCATGCCATCTTCTTTGATGAAACCACCAATGGTATCTGAGGAAACTGCAAATTCACTTGCTTTGCTCACTTGAACCCCACACGTCTGACTGAAACTGTTGTTGTAGCGTTTCCCGCGATGCTTAAGTGTGTCTCGTTTGTTCAATCGTGCTTTCAACGCCATAGACAGCCTCGCTCTCTGCTCACGCTTTTTAATTCGCCAGTACTCTTTCTGCCTGGCATGACGTTCCTCGGGAGACTCAACTTTGGAAGCACCAAGTGTGGATTTCCTCGTATGGTTTTGACGATGTCTCTTTTGAGTATGTGCACATTTCTGTCCTTTGGATATGGATTTACTTAAGGGTGATTGCAAAATACCAGAGGATAAAGATGCTTGGTTTGATTTAGTTCCCTGAACATGTAGTTGTGTTGTCTGAGAACTGCCAAATTTTACTCCAAGGGACTGCTGATTGAGGGATACAAGATTTGAATTGAGGTTGATTCCTCTCAAGGCCTTACTGTTAGTAGGAGTCAAAGCATGCATGATACCAAGAGATAAAGGTCGTCCTTGTCCGAGACTCCCTTCTCGGTCCTGTGCCAGCTTTGCAGCATGCTTTGCTCTCTGTTCTCGCTTTTTGACACGCCAGTTCTCTCTACGCTTAGCAACCATCTCTTCCTCAGTCATAGCCACTACCTTCTTGTGCTCTGAAGTAAAGGCACATGTTCTCCTCTTAGTGATAGGACAGTGAATGTGACTCTGGTCCTCATGAACCTTACATTCTGCCGAGGTCAAGGGTCTAAGACAGTTTTGAAGCTTATTTTGGTTTCTGTGCACTGGCAAAATCATGGATACATGGCTTTGCAGAGATGTTGCTAATTGCTTGCCATTTGGATGCATTTCTATACATGTTGTAGGCACCGAATGGACTGTAGGGCAGAGAGACTCAACCGTTGTAGCATTTGTTTTTGATGACCCAGTATCTGAGGACTTCATTTTTGTATTGCCCATTACACCCTTCAGGGAATTTGTGCTTGTTTCTGGGAACTGAGGTAAGGCATGGCTGAGCTTGGTCCTTTGAAACCATCTCTCTTTTTGGCATGGCACCATAGTAATATTACTCTCAGATACTGATAGACCTGAGCTGAAGGAGTTTTTAGGAGCATTAGCATCTTCCTGTTGGAATGAAACGTCATGATTATGTAGAGAGGGATCATCTCTGACTTCACTAACAATGGACATGCACAACCCCAGATTTTCATTTCCGATCTTCTTGGTGGACGACTTTCTTGCTCTCTGCTCTCTTTTCTTGCTTCTCCAATATTCCCTTTTGCGAGCGAGAGTGGTATCATCAAACTGTGCTGCTGGTTGATATCGACGTTTAGAGGAAGTCTTGCTGGACATGACTGTTGTTTGGTTACATCAGCATTATACTGTCGATTAATGCCTATCACTGGAGTAAGTCTTCTTATGCAGGGCAAAACCTGCTTATACAGGGTATTTGGGGGTCACATCTTTAATTTATGCGGAGCAGTCTGTCAAGGTATTTCTATTTAGATCGATTTTGCATGGAGTGCTTGAGTCATACTGTCCATTTTTCTGAAAAACCAAGAGTTGTTGACCTTTAGGGGAAACAAAAAATGCATAATTAATAATTGATCTGATGAAATGATGACATATTTGTAAAAAATAATCAACTCGTTAACACAAATCAATCAACTGTATGACTGAGGCTACACTTCAGCAATAATAAAATGAAAAATATAGTCTGGATTCATTATTGACATAACCGAACTGGAATAAAAACAGACTTTTTACATACTTTCCACATACTATTACTCCATATACATATTACAACCTTAATTTTATTTTATTTTTTTTGATTGAGGAAAGAAAGACATAAACATCTTGGATGATATGGGGGTGAGTAAATTATCAAGATTTTTTTTTTTTATTCCTGAAGTGAACTAATCCTTTAAAAGTTAAAAACAGTGGATGGAAAAGGGCCCCTATGCTGGAGGACAGGGCCCTAGAAAGCACTTGGGTTACAAGTTAGGTGTCGTGACAAAATCCTCAATTGTGATTCATATGTGATCATGAAGCAAGAATAGTTCGGGGGCCCCCTTAGGCATGGTTGGGACTTAGAAAAGGGGCCTTCCAGTACATATTGGGCTCCGGTACATGTACACTTAGTCATTTAGCAGACCCTTTTATTCAAAGTGTCCTACAAATGAGGAACAGTGCAAGCAATTTATCATAAGAGTAATATATGCAGCATACTTTGACAAGTGTACCCCAAAGAAGCACATGTAAATACAAGAAACAAGAGAACGATGTCCTCTCTCTATGTGGGGGATGGGGAGGTCTGGGGCCCTGGGGGAAATGTGCCCCACATGCTGTGTCTGCAATGCTGATATGAATTTATAGAAACATCAAGCACTGCCTTGGAAGCATTGACACTAAAGCAATTCAGTTTAGATCTAGCTACAGAAAAAGTAGAGACAAATATGTGACCCTAGACCACAAAACCAGTCATAAGTTGCATGGGTATATTTGTCGGAATAGCCAAAAATACATAGTATGGGTCAAATTTTTTCTTTTATGCCAAAACCATGAAGATATTTTGTAAATTATAAAAACACTTAATTTTTGATTAGTAATATGCAGTGCTAAGAACTTAATTTGGACAACTTTAAAGGCGATTTTCTCAATATTTAGATTTTTTTGCACCCTCAGATTCTAGATTTTCAAATAGTTGTATCTCGGCCAAATATTGTGATGTATAAATCTCAATTCAAAAAACAGACCCTTATGACTGGTTTCATGATCCAGGGTCAAATATATGAAAACTGTATTCAATAGATGTCACAAATTGTTCTTCAATCTTTGTTTGCAACCATTACCTAGTCACTTATCTCCATCTCAGTACTAGCCTGCTTTTAAAGCTAACTTTGGTATTGTGTATTGCAGCATTTATGTTACTGTCTCCTTATGATAAATCACATACTGTAGTATTGCTAATTTGCAAGTTGCTTTATATAACAACATTTGCAAACATGCATAAATATGAATAAATGTAAATATCAGTGCCATAGCGCAATGGAGCTCCCAGGTGGTTACTTCTCTCATTTATCCTCGACCTTGACTGTCCCTGGTCACATCTACGTTCACTGTATCTCTACAAGATCCCAGCCGAAGAATAAGGGTCTTATCTAGTAAAATGACTGGTAATTTTCTAAAAAAGAAAAATACTAATTTATATACTTTTTAACCACAAATGCTCACCTTGCACTAGCTCGACTTCATGCATTATGTAATCACATTGGAAAGGTCAAGTGTGATGTAGGCAGAAGTACCAACCCAAACAACAATGTTGGATGATTTTGAAGTTGGAGGAGAAAATGAGATAAGAGTTTAAGTCCCTTATTCCTTGGCTGGGATCGTGTCGTGTCACCAAATTTGATCTTGGAGGGCCGGTGTCCTGCAGAGTTTAGCTCCAACTCAAGTTTCACGTATACCTATTAAGACCTTGATTCACTGGTTCAGGTGTGTTTTATTAGGGTTGGAGCTAAACTCTGTAGGACACCGGCCCTCCAGGACCGAGTGTGGTGACCCCTGGTGTAGAGCTTTTTGAAGCTGCAGTTTGGACCTTCAGCCTGCTTGCTCTCATTAAAGTCCACTTTAAGGATTAAAATCCTTTTCCTCAAGAACGTAATTGGTCCCTAGTCATGTCTACGTTCACTGTATCGAAAGGGGCAGCCTACACATTCATCACACAGGTTTAAAACAACACGACTGTAAGTAAACAATGACCGATCAACTATTCATATTACAAGTGTTAGGTATGCTAAAGATAGGGGCTTTTTACAAAACTATCTGAACTGAAAGCATACAAATATGCAAATATAAAAAAAATGTGGAGTAAATGTTAACTTAAAGCTCAAAGAGGGGAAAAACACGTTGCTGTCACTTTAAATCTTATCTCACAAATCACAAGCTGCTGATTTCTGCCGTTTTGTTGTGATACAGCGCGTTTATTTATATAAAATGTATATAAAAAAATCATCCTATCAAACACTGGGGTGGTTTTACTAAGCAGGCTGTCGCTGTTTCCAGTGTATGACAGAGACAATGTTGTCTTCCTTATCTGCCCTCATGAGCTGCGGTCTGTGTGCCCGTCTGTCAGCGTGTGACCGTCGTGTCTTTTATAGTAAAAGGCGTCATGACAACACCGAATGCACGAAGCATGCGTTTGATTTACCTGGTAAAGGCAACTAACTTTCTTTAAGCTCAGTCTCAGGACACTGCAGTCGCTTCCCGTTGCAAGCCTTTCTTTCTATCGGTGCCTTGACAACGGTAAAAGTACCAGGATGTAGAAGCTTACAGCATGTGCGTGGACGAACAGGGTCTTAAAGCAGTAGAGTCCCTCCATCTATTAAAAAAAATACGTTTTGCATTTAATAACAGACAATATGAACCAGGTGTAGATAACTTAACTGTTTTTTTTTTTTTTTTTTTTTTTTCAGATTTCAATTTTTTTTTATATTTAATATTTCAATCTAAAATACTGAAATAGGTACACGAATTACACACAGTCATGAATGTGTAAACAATGGCTTTAGCAATATTGGTTTGTTATAAGCATTATGTATCTTATTATATACATATTACACGTAACGTTAAATTATTGAAAAAAATTACAGATGCAGTTAAACTTAAGACAAATGTAACACAAATGTATGTTTATTCATACTTTTCGAATATTGAATACTGGAATACTATTCAATTTTTTTTATATAGATCTATTTTATAATAAAAATACACAATGATACATAATCAAATATAAGTAACAAATAAAATAAATGTCAATAATAGAAATAATATATTTCATTTGACTGTCACTTTGTGTAGAGTAACTGCATTTTCCAAAAACGGCCTGTTAATAAATGTACCATGCGAATTTAGAAAAAGAAAATACAATATTTATAATTTATAAGTTAAATAGTATGCACAAAATTCATAATTTCGTTTGCAGTCTTATGTAAAATCTAAAATAAAACATTTACGATGGGCCCCATGGTGCACCCGTCACTACATCACAGCTGCTACTGTCTCTTTAAATTTACCCAGGAGCCCCTAAAGGAGCCCCAGGGGCCCCTAGCTCGGCTCTCCACCCTGAAGACAAGCAGAACATCTAAATACAAACAGGAGACCGCTTAAAGTCACCGAGCATTTGACAGATCTGTACTCCAGCTTCGATTTAAATGCGTTTTGTCTCGTCACGTAAAGTTAAGTTTAGTTAAAGCAAAAAGCAAACAGCGGTGAGGCTTCAGTGCAGAGACAGACACTGCACACACTGTAATGGGTGAGTGCGTGTTTCAGATATTTAGTCAACCACCCGACGAATGCATCTACGAAATCCTCCGGTTGTGACATTTCTACGTGCAAAAGGTGCGAATCCTGTACGTTAAAATAACGTAACACAGGTATGGATGAAGCGGAGTCCAAAGAGTCGGTGCACAAAGCTGAGCAGACAGAATCGCGCTCATTAATAATAAAAGCTGAGGAAGAGGAGGCGACACCGCAGCGGGGACACTTGGGGGACCTCTCAGCAGGTAAATGTTGCGTTAGGCATTTAACTTTGACTATTAGATCGATGGCTCTCTTTTGGAAGCGTTAAAACCCGTGACGAACAATAGCACGCAGCGGCATGGCCCCTAATCTTTCGGGCTCCACTATAAACAAAGGCAAAATAACCATGCTGCATATGTATACGTGATGCGCGGTCACCACCTAGCGGAAATACGGCGGTACCGCATCATGCCGCCGCCCCCTTCTTGTGCTAAAAATGGACCTGCGGAAATACCACATTTTCACTTTGAAATTCATTTAAATCGTGCTAAATTATTATTTGCGTTAATATTTTTATTTTCTGAAATGAAAAATAATTTGAAACTGGATTTTAATCTATCGGACAGATTATTGTATTGTAGGTCTATGCAAAAATGTGTCTTTTTTATTTATATATTCACCAGCCATTATTATTTTTAATTGTTGTGAAATACAAAATATGTAAAAAAAAAAAAAAAAGTATTGTTTTAAATAATTAATAAAATACATTTAAATTGTGTTAAAGTAGTATTTGCGTTAATATTTTTTCTGAAATGAAAAATAATTTAAAATTTTGAATTTTAATCTGGCAGATTAGTTGTAGGTTTATGTATGAATTTGATTTTAATATTTATTTAATATTCACCAGTCATTATTATTTTTATTTTTTCTGAAATACAGAGTAATTAACAAAATTAATTTAAATTTAATTTAATAATTAATACAATTAAATTGTGTTAATATTTTATTCTGAAATGAAAAATTTGAATATTTCACATTTTGAGACTGACAGATTATTTGTATGTTTATGCACAAATTTGACTTTACTATTTATTTAATATTCACCAGTCATTATCATTATTTTTTTGTTGCTAAAATACAAAATAAGTAATAAAATACATCAAATAATTCAAAATCGTTTAAATTGTGATAAATTCCATTTGCATAATTTTATTTTTTCCTGAAATTAAAAAATAATTAGAATATTTCAAATTTTAAGACTGAGTTTTAAACTGACGGATTATTTGTAAGTTTATGCACAAATTTGACTTTAATATTTAATATTCACCAGTCATTATTATTATTATTTTTTATTTTTCTGAAATACACATTATTTAATAAAATGCATTAAAATTATTTAAAATTCATTTAATAATTAAATCATGCTAAATTATTATTTGCATTGATATATTTTTTAATGAAAATAATAGGACAAATTTGACTTAATATTTATTTAATATTGACCAGTCATTATTATGATTTTTTTTTTCTGAAATACAAAACGATTTACACATTTTCCTATGAAATTACTAACATTGCTGTTTTTTGCAAATGACTTTAAATCTATCAGCAATATTACATTTATAATTAAAATAATACTACTAATTATTATTATTATTTACAATAATAATAATTTAAATATGTGCTGACAGATTTTTAATAGACTTATGCACAAATTGGCTTGCAGACAAAAAAAGAGCCATAATACAGAATCATTTCCATATTTTACAAAATAATTTTCATATTTTTGTATGAAGTTACTTTGTTGTCTTTGAGAATGACCTTTAGTCTATTAGCAACAGTCCTATTTAAGTAATAATAGTAATACAAAAATAGTTTTTGTCCAGTATAACATGTTGTTCTGAATATACCCTATACCAATTATTTTTAAAGCATTTATGCACGAAAGGTCTGGCAGAAAGCATTCTTACCATTATTTGATAATTATCTCTATTATTGTACATTTTTCCATGACCAAATTTGCTATTACCTTACACTTCATCAATAAACCCCTTGTTTTGTCACCTCCACAGGTCAAGAGGACATGACTAATGGTCTCACATCACATGACAGCCAGGACGTTCCTGTCACCTCTGTGTGCTCCCCAGGCACCAGTTACTGGTGTGTCTCTGAGAGTGCAGAGTCTCCTTTCCTTCTGTCTCCCATCCCAGGACCATCTACAAAGGACCCCCCTCCATCAAAGCACACACCTGGCCGAGACCACCGGCGCTATTACCATGAGTACTGGCGCAGCGAGTACCTCATGGATTTCGACCCACAGAGACAAGGGATGATCTGCATGGTGTGCGGCAGTTCGCTGGCAACCCTGAAGTTAAGCACCATCAAGAGGCACATCAATCAGAAGCATCCATACTCCCTGCTGTGGACTGAGTCAGATAAAGATGTGATCCGGTCGGGATGGGAGAGTCACTTGAATCGAGAAAACAGCCAGGTGCCATTATGTCCCGATCCAGATGTTCCTTCAGAGTCACAGGAGATTCTGGAAGTTAACAGGCACTCCACAGGTCTGTGTTTCAATTTCGTTGTGCTTCTGTGTGTTTTCGCAAAGTCTGAATCACATGAAACCTGACAAAACATGTCTTAAAGATCATCAAAAAAATCGGTAATGATTTGCTTAAAGAAAAGTTAACTATATTTGGGAAAAATACAGATACAATCAAGCCAAAATGTATTCAGACACCTTCAAAATTTCTCACATTATCACAGTTTATTTGCTATAGTTTAGAAAATGGTATTAAAATATGACAAGAACTTAAGAATTCAAATGTGTCAGAAAAGAGATCACCTTGATAATGTCAGATAACTTTGATTACAAAAGGTATGTAACCATACATGGTCAGGTCAAAGTGTCATCAAATTTTTGGTCCCAAATTTTTATTAATTTTACTGGTAGTCCACTGTATGAAGAATTTCTGGGTATAATATGTCACAGTTTATTTTATTTTGCTATCCTTAATTACATAAATGAACTATAGTGTCCTGCACCCACTAGTAAAAAATATATTTTTTAAAAATTATATCTGGTTTATTTTAAATTAAGCATATTCGCCTACCCCTAATTATCATGACTCATGCAATGCAAATAAAAAACGTAAATATTATATAATTTAAAAAATTGTACAAATATTTGAATATGTCTATATAGTAAAAGTGGCATAGTAAAATGTTCTTTAATGTATGCTTATAGTTTAATTTTTTTAATTAATTAAAAACCATTTTGTCTGGGCAGGACTGTTTTCAGTACTGTAATAATAAGTATTAAAAATGAAATATTTAAACATCTGGATATAGAACAGTAATGAGAATTTAATGGGAAACGTGTTAAAATAATGGCACAATTTAAAAAATGAAACTCAAAATTGTAATTTTATTTACAATATATATGATATAATGATATATAATTATATAAAAATTAAGATATATTTTTTCATTTCACTTACATTTTTTATTATTATTATTTTATTTCTTCTTCATATGCTTACTTTTATATTGTATTATAGTGATTTGAGTGTGAGAAAGACATTAAAAAATAAAATGCATTTTTTTTATTTCATAACATTTAATTAACTTAAATGTAGTATTATTATTATTATTATTATATTATCTCTTCTTGAGATGTTTACTTTTTTACTGTATAGTAGCACTTTGAATATGAAAACAAATACGATTTAAAAAAATATAAAAACATTTTTTCAACATTTAATTAACTATTATTTTATTTTTATTTATTTACTTTTATATTGTAATGTAGCGCTTTTAATGTGTAAGCAAGGCACATTATAATTCATTCTTCCTTCATTCTAGGCAAGCCTGATGGTTCCATCTCTCCAGTACTTCAGGCTCAATCTGGCATTAGCAGGCTCACACCATCCCCTCCAGCCTCCTCTGTCCAGGAGGTCCCAGGCCCCACAGCTCAGGTGATGGAGCGCTACTTGAACGACTCGCTGCACGCCTGGTTCCGCCAGGAGTTTCTGATGGAATACCAGGCGGAGGAGGGCCGTCTAGTATGCATGGTATGCAGCTGTCTGTTGCCCTCGCTGCACCTGGATCACATTAAAAGTCACATGCTGGATCTACACCCAAACTCTCTGCTGTACAGTGCAGAGGAAAAGCACTCCATCTTGCAGACCTGGGCTAAGACACACGGTGAAGGTGAGAGACAAAACAAAACGGACAAAATCAGAGAATTTAAAACAGTATGTGTGCTAACTACTAATAATACTTGTGTTTTTTTTATTATTTGTCGTACAGAATCCCATACTTTACAACCTCAAATCAAATTGGAACAACATACCAAAGAAATAAACGTAGATGGCTCAGCTTCGTTTATCCCTCTGAACGTGGATCCCATTCAGGAAAAGTTGGTGAGCTACACACGAGGAGATGAGAATCCATCAGACTCTGGCCAGAGATCCCAGTCTTTACCTTATTATCCCAGAAAGAGAAGGCTGAAATACGGCAGCCCCTGGCGTCTCCGTCTGGATTATTTAGTGGCGTACGGTCCCCCGGAAAACCCGCTCTGCTACTGTATGGTGTGTTCTGAACATCTGCCTGTGCCGAGGGTCAGCAACTTCCGCAAGCACATCCAGGAGTGCCATCCGGAGACTAGCAGCCTCAGCCGAAGCGAGAGAGATGCTGTGGTCAGCGCCTGGATAAAGGATGAGAATATCGAAAAGGCTACACCGAAAGAGGATGGTAAGTACAGACAGCTGTAGAAACACACAAAATCAGATATAGAGAGAAACAAACTATCATTATTGTAAATGCCATATTGCCATATTGGCCTGAATATAAGACAATGGCTACCTATTATTTTTATGGTATATCAAAAAGTGTATATTTTTAAATGTGATTTTGTTGGTACATTACACCAGTATTTACCATCCTGTCAAAACAAAAATTAAAATAGGAAAAATATGCAATATGAAAATAATTTAAGAACTTTTTTTTTAGTAAAACGCAAGATTTGGTTTGTAAAAAGCCTTTTTGCAAAATGTATACCTTGAAAAAGGAAGGTCGTCTTATAATCAGAGTCGTCTTAAATTCAGGTCAATACGGTAATACATTTGTATTAGAAGAAAATGATTATATACACAAAATAAACACTAGAAGTAAACGCACATAAATCCTGAGAAGCAAAATTGGTTCTCTTAAAATGAAAAATTATAGTTCATCAATTAAATTTACCTTGTTTTAAGGATTTAAAGGTATTCAAGATGTACATGATCATGCAAGTATGTTCTTTAATGTGCTTTAAATTATATATTACATATCACATTGTTTTTCAGAAGCTAAAATGGTCAAATTAAGCGGTTCTCTTTCCTAGTGTTTTTCGTTAGCCTTTACATAGCAATTTTAGCTTGCTGACCAGATATTTAAAATATACTTTATCATTAAAATATGTTGATAAATCCCTGTTTAAAAAAACAGCATATGCTGGTTAGGTAGGTTTTGAAGCATGGATGCTGGTTTGAGCTGGTCATTAGCTGGTCGTGTGCTGGTACTAATCAACTAGCTCCTGCTCAGGACTAGCTTAAACCATCTCAAACTAGCATCCATGCTTTAAAACCTACCTAACCAGCATATACAGTTTTATTTTTTTTTTCAACAGGGATGTCTTTTAAATTACATACTAAATATATTTTAAAAGCAAAAAAATTGGCAAATTCTCCATCCTAGTGTTTTCAATTAGCCTTTGCTTTGCTAGCACGACAACTAAAGATATTTAGAATATCAGGTAAAGTATCTTGTTTTAAGTATGTACTGATATTCTGGTTGTACTTAATCATGAAAAATGATTACATTTCATATTAAATATATTTTAGAAGCAAAAATGGTCAGACATTTCTCTTTCCTGGTGTCAGTAATTAGTTTTCAGGCTGTTAGCTGAAAACTACTGAAAAGGATATAAAAATATTTAATTTGACAGTGTTTTGCATCTATAATATATTTAATATGTAATTTGGACATTAATCAGCATATTAATGTTTTTCATGTTTAAGTACTTGAATATCATTACATCCCAGATAGCACATGTACGTCTGCAAGATGTCTGGTAAAGATCTCTTGGTCTGGAAAGCATCTGCTGTGTACAAACGTCTGGCAGACATCTGTAAGATGAGTTTTACATACATTCTAAATCATAAACATCTTAAAGACATCTAATAGACATCTGTTTGACATCTGATAGGAAACACTACATACTTAAAACAAGATAGAGTTACCTGAGATGCTAAATGTTGGCTGATGGCTTGCTAAGCAAAGGCCAACTTAAAAAAAAAAAAAGAAGAGAAATGCTTAATTTGACTCTTTTTGCTTCTGAAATATAATGTTATATTTAATTGTAATTTAAAGGACATTAATCAACATATTTTTGCTTGCTAACATGTCTGGTTAGCAAGCTAAAATTTTTTGTTGTCAAGCTTTTAGCTTGCTAACTGAAAACACTAGGAAAGAGAAATGTTTGACAATTTTGCACTTATAAAAATAATGGCTCCAAAGGGATGTTTTTGTCATGATGCCATAGAAAAACATTTTTTTGGTTCCCCAAAGAACCTTGCAGTCCTTTAAAAAAAAAAAAAAAAAAACATTTTGTAGAACATTTTGTAGAACATTTTAAAAATCAAAATAACCTTGTGCATTTGAAAGGTTCCATATGTTTAAGATTCTTCATGAAACCACTGATGCCAATAAAGAACTTTTATTTTTAGAAGTGTAAAATATATTTAATGTGTATCCAGAATATCATTACCTACTGAAAAAAGATACATTTTTGAGATGCTAAATATCTTTTTAGATATTAAGCATCCCAGGTAAATATATCTAGCTTGTTTTAAGTATGTAATGATATTCAAGTTGTACTTAATCATGACAATATGTTGATTTAAATTGCATATAAATATAACATTATATTTCAGAAGCTAAGGATAGTCAAATTAAGCATTTCCTTTCCTAGTATTTCAATTACTCTTTTTGTTTTCAAGTTAGTCTTTGCTTAGCAAGCTAACAGCTTGAAAGCTCTTCAGCTTCTCAGGTGTATCTTTTTAAGTAATGATATTCTAGTTGTACTTAATTATAAAAATATGTTGATTAATGTCCATTAAATATAACACATTTTAGATGCTAAAAATGTTCAAATAAAACATTTATCTTTCTCGTTTTCAGTTAGCCTTTGCTTAGCAAGCTAACAGCTTGAAATATATTTAGCATCTCAGGTAAATGTAGATTGTTTTGTAAGTATGTAATGTTATTTAAGTAAAATATGCTCATTATTGTCTTTTAAATTAGGTTTCATACTTCAAAAGCTAAAATAGTCATACATTTGTTTTGTTTTAAGGATGTAATGACATTCAAGTTGTACTTAATCATGACATAATATGTTGATTAATGTCTTTTAAATTGCATATAAATATAACATTATATTTCAGAAGCTAAAAATAGTCAAATTAAGCATTTCCCTTTGCTAGTGTTTTCGGTTTTGCTTGGCAAGCTAACAGCGTGAAAACTAAAGATTAGCTTCTCAGGTAAATTTATCCTTTTTTAAGTATGTAATGATATTCAAGATGTATTTAATCATAAAAATATGTTGATTAATGTCCTTTAAATTACATATAACATTATATTTTAGAAGCTAAAAATGGTCAAAATTAAATATTACTCTTTTTGTTTTTAAGTTAGCAAGCTAACAGCTTCAAAGCTATTCAGCCTCTCAGGTAAATGTATTGTTTTAAGTAATGATATTCTAGTTGTACTTAATTATAAAACAGTCATTCTTGAGAAGTGGGACAAAACAGGGTGCAAAATTGAAAAAATAAAACCATGTACTCAGACAAATGAAACCACATTTATGTATCTTATATGCACTAAGATACTGAACTATGCTTTGATACAACCTCCCAACCTTTCTGTTTTTTTAACAAAATGTGCTTTTTAACTTGTACTGTGTAATATAATTTTATCTTTATCTTTAACAGCATTCTAGATGTATTTAACATTTCAAAACACATTCTCAAGTTAGCAGACAGATTACACTAACACATGTGACCAACAATTCCACAACAAATATTACATATCATTATGAAATATTGTCAAAATATTCATCTGACGGAGATGACAAATCTGACGGAGTTGACACATCTGACGGTGGTGACCAAAACCTGAATTTGTAGTCATTTTAAGTAACAAATGCATTGAATCAATCAATTACTGTATTAAAACAAACACAACAAACAGCGAGTTTGTTATTGTTTTTGAAGCTTCTATTCAGGAGTCACATTTAAGTATTTTGATATATCATTGAAACACAAAATCTTATGGTGGTGACATCTGACGGTGTTGACAAATTTGCATTTCTTTCACAAAACAAATGGAGTTCATGTAGTAGCCATTTGGTTTTTTTTCTGTTGATGCTGGAGGCTAATGGATCCTGCTTCTGGAAAATGAAATGATCTAAATATTTCAAATAATTTCCTCAGAAATTGGAAGATGGTGTTGACATATTACGGTTGTGACACAGGAAATATTAACATTAGAATTTAAAATATTCTACAACTATAAAACTTAGCACAGTCTGTCTGACACTGATGTACTCTGCAGAGGAGCACTGTGGCAGTGGGGTACTTTAGAGTGACAGCTGCCCATCATATTTCCTGATTTTATTACATTTTAATTAATATCTGACAGTGTTGACAAAAAGTGAGGACACATTATTAAACATACATGTGTCATTGAAAAACAACCTTGCTTTGATATGATATATTATCAAGTGTTGTTTTTGATAAAACAAGCTCTTTTTCATCATTAAAAAACATTTTTATCCATTTTATAGCATATGAATGAATGAACCCTTCTCTGTGGACACACTGTTTTAGATGTAGTGAGAAGACAAGAAGTGTCATAGATTTCACATAATAATGTTAAAATTAAACTGAAGGGTATAACTGTGTTAAATACATTCTATTATTAATCCCCATAACATTTATAATTTGAAAATATTTTTATTTTTAAAACCAATAGCAGTTATAATTGGTGGACATGTTTTGTCCCACTTCTCAAGAATGACTGAAAAATATCTTGATTAATGTCCATTAACTTGACATATTAAATATAACATATTTTAGATGCTAAAAATCTTCAGTTTTCAGTTAGCCTTTGCTTAGCAAGCTAACATCTTGAAAGATATTTAGCATCTCAGGTAAATGTAGCTTGTTTTAAGTATGTAATGTTATTCAAGTTGTACTTAATCATAAAAATATGCTCATTATTGTCTTTTAAATTACATTTCATACTTCAAAAACTAAAAATAGTCAAACATTAGTCCTGTTTTAAGGATGTAAAGATATTCATGATGTGCTAGCAGCTGAGCCTACCTTAACCTTAACCTTAACCTGTTTTGATTTAGCTAGAACAAGGTAGGCCAATTGATATAAATTTGCTTATGGTTTTAATCTCAAAATGTAACAATTTCTTAATTAAACTGACCCTGTAAGAAATCATTTGTTTCCAATCAGTAATGTTTCTCTTTTTTCTTTTGTTTGCCACTGAAGACCCACAAACTGGCCTTGTCACTTCAAACGCTGCTGGCGACACGCAGGTGTCTCCTGTGAAAACCACAGAGCAAGGAGGTGAAACAGAAGACAATAATAGCACAAATATCACACCATCAACACAGACGACTGGGCGGCACAGGCACTACCCGGGGAAGGACCAGAGGCGCAATTACCAGGCCCGCTGGAAGATGGACTTCCTGATGGACTACGACTGCAGGAAACACGGATTGATCTGCATGGTGTGTGGCGCTACGCTCGCAACGCTAAAGGTCAGCACCATCAAGAGACACATCCTACAAGTGCACCCTCACTCGCTGGACTACAACCCAGAAGAGAGGCAGCTGGTCCTGCTTTGCTATAACCAGATCTCAGCGCACTTTCATTCGGATGACTGTTTTTCAGGTTCGAACCATGGCCATAAAGAGAATGCTAACGGTAATGCTTATGTTAATGCCGAATGCACTACGAGCCAGAGCACTTAATTGAAAGAAAAGGGTTAGGGATGAGTTTTCAACATCCTGTTTTTTGCTTTCCTTCACTCAGGAAGTTTGCTGCGGCGTTAAAGCATTTTTTTGTTTCTTTTTTTTGAAAGGATGTGACATTGTTGTACAATTATTGTACTTTTTTGTTTCTAACAAAGTGAGTAAAACAAATGATATGTTTAAAAAGAATATTTATGCTTAAATCACTTTCGAAAGTGAAACAAGAAGCCACCAATGTCATTTAAACAAGCGATTTTGCTAAACTTACATTTTCTTTTCTGTGGATAAGCACTCTTAAATGCATTTGTACATTCATCGCTCTTTTTGTAGACTGCAAGACTGTTATTGATACCCATGCTTGACATTTTGCATGACATCACACATTACAGTGAACAATATTATTTTACTTTTAGCACTTAAAATGGGTGCTCAGTACAAGTTACTAAGCAAACACAATGATTTCACATACCGTTTTGTCAATCACATTTTGCCATTTTGAAAGAAGCATAAATATAATATATAATTTATAATGTTAATGTTATATAATATTGGTTCAGTTCACCAAAAAATTATATTGAAATAAAAATCTTATGGACTTTCTGTTTAGTTAAAGTCCAGTTTCTTTTGGGTGAGATCCTTGTCTCAGGGAGTGTTTTATTCATCATTCACCTCTGCATTTATGAATCTTGGTCCGTTTGAATATCAAATTTAATCCTAAAGGTGCAATTAAATGGGAAGATAATGCATGCATGCTCTATAATCATTAACACTTCCTGGTTGCATTTATTTAAGATATGCAACCGGTCATTAACAAATATCTTTTTTTGCACTTGTCTATGACAAACAGTCATAATGTTGTCAGTTCTCTTTTAAATCCTGTAGAGAGTGAACTGAAACTCAAGTGTCAGCATTGGCGTCACATGAGGATTTTGTTTCACCTCGTCTTATAATGTCATTTCTCTTGACCAAATGCAATTTGGAGGCACTTTTACAGTTTAGAGCATCACACAAATCTACGGCACACAATCTTCTTTGTGAATATGAGATTTGGGGTTCAAACTCTCAGGGTTACAACATTTAGGACTAAACATCAACATTTTAAATTATGTCCACACATAACATAATCCATTCATCACTTCTATATACACCCTTCTTGAGTTTTGATTTAAATATCATTCCTGTTGAGATTCTCTTGTATAATTTACTGCAACACCAATAATCAATAAAATAAGTCAATTAATGTTGATATGGAAAGCCTAGTTCTTTAAAATACTGAATGAAATAAAAATTATTTATATATTCTGGTACAAATTATAGATTTAGACCTGCAACTGTAGTTGTACAAAATCAACTTGGGATCTATAAGATTTTAATGTTTTCCAAATAAGTTTTGTATGCTCACACGGGCTACATTTATTGGATGAAAAATACTGTAAAAACACTAATATTATATAATATTATTTAAAAGAACTGTTTTATATTTGAATATATTTTAAAATGTAATTTATTTTAATTTAGGGGAGATTTTATGTTTTGATTGCAAAATTAGTCTAATATTTTTATTATTATTATAAGAAGAAGAAAATATTTCAATTCCATGAATTTTTAATTCTGGAAATATCCTTTCACTGGTTCCGAAAGAAAGGTGGCTATTTATTAGTTGTATTAACCCATTTGGAATAGCTTTAACCACTTGCTGTAATTCTTTAAAGGGTATAGGAAAATTGTAAACCTTCATAAAATCTTCATAAGAATGAATGTTCCCACTCTCATAGAACAAATCTATAACAAAATAAATATTCCTATCAAACCACTTGTGTAGAAATAAAGACTTATTCCTTGATGTAATAAGACAATTGTTCCATAAAAGCATTTTATGTGGAGAAAAGTTATGATGAAAACAAATAAAGCATAGACTGTAAAAAACATGGACGTAGTGTCAGTGACTGAAGAGCGTTTTTGAAGCAAAAGTTGGGCGGGGCCTGTCGTCGCCATTTTGGAAGCACGCCACTGCGCGTCACTCCGGGAAAATAGAAAATGGACAAAGACGTGGGACGTGGGTGGAGCTAAGATGTCTGGTTTTTAAATTTATTAAAATAATCCTGATAAAGTAACACCCTAAGAAAAAACAAACGCAATAACATGGCTGAGATGCCAAGTTCAACTGCTGGAATAAGCTGAGGTAATGTGACGGCTGCCTGACACCTGTCACTCAAGTGGCCACGCCCTTAATTATGCAGAATTTTAATGTTTAGTAAAATTTAAACGGGTGAGTTTATTCACCCCCCCCCCTCCACTTTTTGTACCAGGCTGTAAACATGTTTTTATCTGTTATAAAGTTGAACATTTTAACACGAGAGTCTATGGGGATTTGCTCCTTTTTGGAGCCAGCCTCAAGCGGCCAACCGATGAACTGCAGCTTCAGTCACTTCAGTATTGTTTCAAGAGCTAGAGCGGGAGGTTGCAGCTTGTGTTAAAGTAGCCCAATTCCACAGGAAAAACGCAGACTTGGCAACACTGGTTTACTGGTTTCGCAGCAATTTGGGAAACACTGCCGCCTACAGGCGAAATTCGGAACAGCAGCGTATAAAATACCGAATTGATAAAAATGATTGAACCGTTTGAAATAAAATATATACCGATATTTTTCCAGTACTGGTATACCTCGCATCCCTCTGGACCTTCAACTCCGTTGTCTCCCATTGAAGTCCATTATATAGAGAGAAATCCTGGAATGTTTTCCTCAAAAACCTTAATTTCTTTTTTCGACTGAAGAAAGACACAAACATCTTGGATAACTTGGATGGAAAAAAAAAAAAGTATTGAAAATTTTTGAGTGGTAGTGAACATGAATGACTGGTTCAGTAATTACCAAAAAAAGAAAACACAAGTACCACCAATGCTTTTGGCATTTTTATTAAGTTCACTTTGACATCATTACAGGGACCACAAGTTTTCCTGTTTGCATCCCCCCCCCCCCCCAAAAGCTCCCACATATTAACTTAACTCAAAACTAACAAACCGAATGTAGATGTTAGTCATCACATCTAGTCTTCAAGAGTCAAAAGCAAAAAGAATGTGACCTCCGTCAACCCTTCTCAGAGAGAAACACAGGAAAGAAGAAACAGCAAACATGCTAAGGTACTACAGGAATAAGTTAAAAAAAATACCCAAATATTAAACTGAACCTCAGAAGAAAGCAGATAATAAGACAAAGAACCTAAACAGAGACCTTTGCATCTATTAAAAAAAAAGTAGTTATATAGTCATAATTTACCCTTAAACTGAAAGAAAACAATGTGGTAACACAAACTGTCAGAGCTTGACCTGTTCTTCGAAAGCAACAACGCACATGTGATCTCGCCTGTAGAACATGCTAGTTAAGCAACACAATGACAAGACACTTCCGTCTGAATCCGATCATGTGTGTAAACATGCATACAACACAAAAAGGGTGCGAGAGAGAGAAAACAAAATTCATGAAGAGCAAATCAATGCATATTAGAAAGGGGCCTTGGAACTTTGTGTTAAAACTTCAATTTTCCAATTTGGACATGCTTCCAACTGCATCAGCTGGAATGTTAAGCGAACAATGCAATAAAACCACCAGGAGCTGACAGACTATGTAGTAACAAAAGCAACAATATGGTAGAGATCCATTTATCCCGTCGTAACTGTGCGCATAAATGCATTCGAGTAGTTTTTGCATGAACTTACGCTCGCCTGAAGCCATATGTACTATCCTACACTTCTCCTTCAGAAATAAACTTACCCTTGTAGTTGTATCCTAAAAGCCAACAGTGTTTGCAGTGGGGTTTCGACTTTTAAGGAAAAACAGTGTTACCACATATAATTATCCAGCTTAAATAATAGTTCTTTGCAGCCTTATTAAATAATTAAACATCTTCAGTGCCCAGGGTGGTAAACAATGCCCCAAAATGCTGACAAAAAACTGTTTTACCTTTCTAAATGACATGAATGATGGGCACTGGCCCAGTCTGAACAAAAATCAACATGACTTGTGGGGCCAACTTTACATTAAGCAAAAAAATGATTGCCTTCCTTTCCTATATTCTGGTGCTCTGACGATCCTATATGTAAAACTCAATCTTAAGGTTATTAATATTTATTGTTACGAAGCCAATGTCAGACAGGGGACTTGAAGCAGCCATCCTAATCGAGATATAATATAATATAATAACTATTATTTGAAGAGTAATAACAATAACATTTACATGTGAACTCAACTCAGATGACTGAGTGCGAGAGAGGTGCGAAAGAGACAAATATAAGAGCTGTATATTTGTTTTTTAAATATAAAAAGCAACACTAACTACTTCACAGCAAAGAGCCTGTTGTAATCGAACTATATATACATACACAAAATTAAAAATTGCGCCAGTTACAGGGAAGAGAGTGAACTAGACTGAATTATCACTGCTGGTAGCGTCCCAATCCATCCTGACTGATCAAGTAATGTTCAGTGCATTTCAGATGAATACGTACACATTTTTCAAAGAACAAACAGGGGGGAACGTATGTTTCATAAGGTTCTCTTATTTTTTTCTTTTTTTTGTTCTTTTTAATTTTTTTTGTCTTTTTTTTTCAGTGAAATGTTTGTTTTTTTAAAAGTACAGACATTTGCTTGAGTCAAACACCTGTCTTTATTCATTACTACAGCACCATCCAACCCAACACTCAAAACCAGGTCATAGGTTCAGTCTAGTTCACGAATCCTTCTGTGCACTGGCCATCAAAATAGGCATCCAGTAGCATCACTTCCTGTGTTGAAAAACACCAGCTCCTGGAGCCCCAAGCTTCTTTTCCTAATGCTCATTAATAAGCTGCAGAGTTAACATTGAATATCAAGAAGCTTTTTAGATTTTACATACTAGCTGGTTCAGTGCAGATGGTTGTTTTAAGGTGTGGGGTTAAACAGGAAAGAGAGGAAAGGGGGCAGGGCTTAGTGTAAGGGGAGGCGGCTAAAGATAGAAGGATGGTAAACATGGTAACGAGGGATCGGAGAGGAGGATCATTCTGCTTTACAGCGCTTCATCGCTCCTGGGAGTTTCTCTTGTAGCCTGAAGGAAAAAAAATAAAATAATTAAACGCCCATTAGGTGGCAATGTTACTATGTGGCATCAAGGTCTCACTAATTGGCAGCCATTTCCAAGTGTCAGCTCTTTAGAGATAAATAGATATACATTCTTACTGTATTACAGTACTTTAAGCATACTCACTTGGCAACTGTAGTGTTGAATTGAGTGCGTGCAATGTCAATGTAACGGTCAATCTGGGTCTGCAGGAAAAGCAAAAAGAACTTGTATTATAAGATACAATGACTGTGACATCACTGTGCAAATGTAAAAAAATAAAATCATAGCCTTCTGAAGTTTAATAAATCACATTAGGTTGTACTGCGATCTTCAAAGTTAAGACCTTATGAAACTGTAATTAAACTTTTCTTATACTATTTGTGACCCTGGACCACAAAACCAGTCATAAGTCGCTGAGATAAATTTGTAACAATAGCCAAAAATACATTGTATGGGTCAAAATTATTGATTTTTATTTTATGCCAAAAATCATTAGGATATTATGTAAAGATCATGTTCCATCATGTTTTTTTTTTATTTTATTTCAGCTGGTTGTCAAGAAAACAAATGTGACCCTGGACCACAAAACAAGTCATAAGGGTCTTTTTTTAAATTAAGATTTATACATCATCTGAAAGTTAGATATATGGCCGATATATTTGATAACTATTTGAAAATCTGGAATCTGAAGGTGCCAAAAATAAAAATAAAAATATTGCTATTAAAGTTGTCCAAATGATGTTATTAACAATGCATATTACTAATCAAAAATTACGTTTAAATATATTTACGGAAGGAAATTTACAAAATATCTTCATGGAACATGAGCTTTACTTAATATCCTAAAGATTTTTGGCATAAAAAAAATTGATAATTTTGACCCATGAAATGTATTTTTGGCTATTGCTGCAAATATACCTGTGCTGCTTAACACTGATTCTGTGGTCCAGGGTCACATATACAGTCAAACCAAAATATATTCAGACAGCTGCAAGATTTCTCACATTACCAGTTTATTTGCTATAGTTCAGAAAATGGTAATAAAGTATGATCAGAGTTAAACTGCGTCAGAACCAACTGATCTTGATAATGTCAGGTAAATTTAAAAGAAAGGTATGTAATGGATTACAGTCAACCAAAATTTGTGTTAGTATGACGATATTATCAATACTTAGTTTTGTTCAATCTCTGGTGCTAAAACGGTTGGATTAGCAATTAAAGAAAAAAAACTCGAGCAAAACATGGTCAGGTCAAAGTGTCTGAATAATTTTTGGTCCCTAATGTTTATCAATTTTGCTATTAGTCCACTGTATGAAGAATTTTTGCTATCATAAATTAACTATATTGTCCTGCACCAACTAGTAAACAAAACAAAGAAGAACAAAAAAAAAAATCGAATTATATTTGATGTCTGAATAATTGTTGGTTTGACTGTACATGTCTTAAAATAACAAAGTGTGTAAAATAAAAAAAAACTACAGATATATTTTTAAAAATAATAATAAATAACAAAAACTTACTAAAACTAAACTAACTAAAATGAAAAATAAAATGTAAACACAAAGTACAATCTCAAAATATTAATAAAACTATAATAGAGAGTCATGGCTTTCATTTTCTCACTGTGAAGATATTAAAAACTGGGTTACTGCAGTTTTGAGGTCAGTGCATAGTGCTCTGCGCCATAGAAATTAAAGAGACAGTTCAGAGTTTTGTGGCACCATTATGGATGTGTCATTACTGCCTTACATTATCTTCATTAGTGCTGTATGTAATTCGGGAAAAGGTCAGAAGAGAAAACTGCATCAGGCGCTCATTAACAACCACTGTTATATAAGAATTTAAGTCTTGACAAATGCTTTAACTAAAGATTATGACAAGTAAGGGCTTACATAAGACCCCTCTGGAGTAATAATCATACATACTGATTACTGTTTGCTCTGAGTGGGTTGCCCGTTCTCAAGCACTAACTGCATTTGAGCATGTGTCATCCAGCATGTGTCATCTTTTTAAAAACCAGCACTGTGTAAGTGCATTTTAAAATCTTGTACTTGTTCTGAATGCACCGAAACTATTTACTTTTTTTACAAGTTTCCTCTGTCTCATTAAAGATCATGAATGACAAGAGCAACCTGTAATACTAGTTAACATGATAGGAGTTAATTGCTAATACATGAAGGCACTTTTCTATCCCTCACCTCGATTAGGTAGAACTAAATTAGATACTATGCACTTTTTTTTATTATTAATATTATTACTACATTCCTGTTCAAAGTTAAGTTTTAATACTAAGAAATTATTATTTATATTTTTATTCAGCAAGGATGCATTAAATTGATCAAAAATGAAAGTAAAGACATGTATAATGAACTCTATTCATCAAAGAATCCTGAAAAAACGTACTCATCAAGCATTGATAAGAAATGTTTCTTTAGCAGCAAATCAATGTATTAGAAAGATATTTGAAGGATCATGTGACCCTGAAGACTGGAGTAATGACGCTAAAAAATTCTGATTTGCCATCACAGGAATGAACTGCATTTTAAAACGTATTAAAATAGAAAACACTTATTTTAAATTATTTAATATTTTACAGTAGTACTTTTTTTACTGTATTTTTGATCAAATAAATGAAGCCTGGGCCAGCATATGAGATTTTAAAAAAACTACTTAAAAATCTTACCAACCACATACTTGGCAAGTATTATTATTATTAGAATTTTTATTCCCACAATAATTGCTTTTCTGGAGCATACAATGCATAGTTTACAACTGAAAGACAGAGATCTAACCTTGTTTTTCTCATAGATGGGCGGTACACTGAAGAGCAGGATGTCGGCTGGAAAAGGAAACACCCAGTATTAGTCGTTTGCAGACGTTCTTAAACTCTTTGTGGATTTATTCTCATTTGCTCAGCCTATGACTAAATGTGAAACAATTATGTTCCCCTCAAATTAAAAATAACCCTCAAATTGAAGTGTGATGCTAAAAGTGGCACATTCTACCTACCAAGGATGAGGATAGTGATGCCGTTGAAGACCGCTCCAACATACGTCATCAGCCACATAACCACTGCCAGCTGAAAGCAGAAGGTAATGTGGGTCAAAAGAACAGAAATCACTATAAACTTAAACTGTATGAAAAGGACTTCATTCTAGAAGAAATGTACTTTTTTGGTGAACTCTCTCTTTAAATCATAGCATTTATAATTGCTGCTACTGACCTTAAGGGAATCCACCAGATCCTCGACCAGAAAGAGGCGGCTCATCTGCTTGAGTACACGGTTAACGTGAGCGAGACAACCATCCACGTGCTTGCGAAAGGTCTCAGGGGGCACAGTGACATCTTTCTCCATCAGAGCCCTGTCACAGGCACATGGGTCAACCCAATTAGCCCTTCCACTGCATACCCACATACCTCTGTTCACCACTGTACTCAAAACTAACACTTGCTAACACAGAGCATAACATTCAAGTGCCAAAGGGACTAATGCCTAATGTTAAAGATGAAATGTAAAGTGTGCATATAAAAAAAACAACAACAAAAACTACTTTCTCCTAATCCAGCTTAATAAGCACACACAACAATTATAATACCAAATATGAAATAAATAAATATAAAATGAAAAACACAATGCATTAAGAGCCAGGAGGTGAAAACTTTTGAACAGAATGAAAATGTGTACATTTTTCTTATGTTGCCTAAAAATCATATTTTCTTTTTATTTAGAACTGCCCTTCAGAAGCTACAGAAGATATTTACATGTTTCCCGGAAGACAAAATAAGTAAAAATTACCCTGATCTTCAAATTCAAACTTTGAATTTCAAATTTCAAGTTTTCATGCATCGGGTTTCCTTCTGAAGTAGCAGTGAACGTTTGCATACGAGTCCCTCAGTTGTCCTCAGTGTGAAAAGATGGATCTCAAAATCATACAGTCATTGTTGGAAAGGGTTCACATACACAAGAATGCTGAAAAACCAAAGAATTTGTGGGACCTGAATGAGTGCACCCTTCTGTCATTCCAAACCCTGAGCTTTGTTCACCTTCTGAACACAACTGACCCTCCATAGACAACACCACAACTGACACGTTCAAGGCCCAAAACGTAATTTTATGAAGCTACGAGAATAAAAAAAAGTATTCTTGTAGCTTCATAATATTAAAGTTAAACCACTGATGTCACATGGACTATTTTAACTATGGCCTTACTACCTTTCTGGGCCTTGAACATGTCAGTTGCATCGCTGTCTATGTAGGGCCAGAAAGCTCTCAGATTTTATAAAAAAATATCTTATTTTGTTCCGAAGATAAACAAGGTTGAGTAATTAATGACAGAATTAGCATTTCTGGGTGAACTTAACCTTTAAATATATTAACTATATTTTCATTCAATTAAATAATTATTATATTAATAATATCCTATTTAAAATGCAATGATATTACGCAGCACTTGAATATAGTCCCAAGCTATTTTACTATTACCTTAGTGGCTTAGTGCTGGTCACGTTGGAAGTTACCCACCCAGCTGGGGACTATTTTCAGGCACTGCGTAATATCATTGCGCCTACTGCACCCATGGTATGGCTCCTTGATTATTAAGCCGGAATGAGAGTATAGTTTCTATCCATATCAGCCTGGAAAATCACAACTTTTCATTTTCTGTCTGTCATTTTCATTTTCTTGATGTAACTACAGAAGAGTCAAGTTTTAAATAGGAAAAATATAGAAAATATATGGTCATTTTTGAACGAGATGTTAATGGTCTAATCTGATTCAATGATTTATGCTAAACTATGCTAAAAGTGCTAACGGCAGACCCGGAGATCGGCTGAATGGATTTAAAAACGGTAAAACTCATCTGTTTAACTCTAGGGGAGTTGATCTCCAAGAAGACAAACTATCTCATATGTACATTTTAGCGATTCTACTGACAGGACACAGACAGACCAAAAGAAATGACTCTTACTTGAAGGGGTGTCCATCGTTGGACTTCTGCACAGCTTGGATGACAGACTTGTAGATGCGGAAAGAGATGGTGACACAGAGCAAGGCCAACAGCAGGTAGGAGACCACGCTGATCACGCTAAACGCCGCCAGAGAAAGCAGCAACAGCAGCGACACGCCAAACACCACGCCTGACTTCTTAGGGTCCCGCCAGTGCACCAGGTCATTCACTGTATGACAGAGAGAGTATGTGAAAACCGTGTGCGTGGCGAGCTTTGATGAACGTTACAGGATATAGAAACAGCAACAACATGAATTCTCAATTGCTGAACTGGTGCAAAACACTTTAAATCCCGAGCTTGCAGCTGTTAAAGGCTGTACCATGTTACATTAATAGGTTCTCTTGTTGCACCTGAGCTATAAAATAATTAGGTCTGTCATAAATAATACAGAGCTCATATTTTCCATACAGCTGCGGTTACATAATGCAGTTTTCGAGTGGCTGGTGATTCGGCGTGAAAGGAACCTTTTAAAGTAGCCTTACATAAAAGGCATTCTCCACGTGGAGTGATGTCTCGAGGGGTTTGGCTCTGCCCGTTTCCATTTCTCAGGAAATCATGAACACAAACGGTCTATGGTGGAAGACGCTGATATTCACAACTTAAAATTTCATAAAGAGGATGTACAATTTTGCACCCTAAAAGAACAGAAAAATACACCCATATGTACTGCCCTGGCAAAGATTATGTTATAAAAACAATGTTTTCCTAGAGGAGGAATTCTTTCTTGGGCATGAGTGGGGACGGGTCCTGTAACACAAGACCTTACACGTGCAAGTGCTGACTGGTTGAAAACAACCACGTCTTCCACTGTTACTATGTTTGGTCTGTCAGCTTTAATACATCATCTCTAGCACAGATATGGCTTTCACACACCAGGAGACTGTAAATGCATTCATGCATTCACTTCATGCAATACATGGTCAGGTACAGTTTTTCCCCTCAAGTTTTCAGAGAATGTTTAAACTCTGAAATCCACTGATCGCTGAATATTTCATTTTTGTTCATTAATGATATGGAATAAAGGATTATTTCACTTTCAGAACAAAAATTCAGATAATGTACTCACTACCATGTCATCCACGATAATCATGTCTTTCTTTCTTCAGTCGTAAAGAAATCATGTTTTTTCAGGAAAACATTTCAGGATTTCTCTCCATATATTGAACTTCTATAGTGCACCCAAGATTGATCTTTTGTAAAGAGCATTTGATCTTTGTATGTTCACTTTGTAAACACTAGATTTGTATTTCTGCAGCGATATAATATATAGGACAATTTTGAAGTTGGGGAAGAAAACAAAATGAGTTTTTTTCAACATACCCCAACTGTATTGACCCGAATCACAGAGACAACACATGCGCATTGCAGAGACAAGATGAGGATTTGAGGTTAAAAAGTATTTAAATTGTCAATTTGTTTTGAAAATGACAGATTGTTTCGCCAAATAAGACCCTTCTTACTCGGCTGTGATCGTTTAGAGCCCTTTGAAGCTGGATTTAAACTGCATTTTGGAAGTTCAAACTTGGGGGCACTATAGAAGTCCATTATATGGAGAGAAATCCTGAAATATTTTCCTCAAAAAAAAAAAAAATCTTTATGACTGAAGAAAGAAAGATGTGAACATCTTGGATGACAAGGGGTTGAGTACATTATCTGTAATTGTTTGTTCTGAAAGTGAAATAATCCTTTAAGTATGTGTTCAATAGGCCAAAAAAACAACATTTTTGTATGATTTTAATTGCTGAATACTGCCAAGGTCAAGGTCACAAAGGTGGGAGAGGCTAAAATTAATCAATCAATTGATAAATGAATTAAAAAAAAAATAAATCTGCATTTATTTGATGAACAATACAATTAATATTGTGAAATATTATTACACTTTAAAAGAACCGTTTTCTATTTTAATATATTTCAAAATGTAATTTATTACTGAGATGAATTTTCAGCATCCATTACCAGTCTTTAGTGTCACATGATCCTTCAGAAACTATTCCCATTTTTTAAATAAAAAACAATTATTAATACAAAAAAAAAAAAAAAATTGAAAACAATTATGCTTAATCAGTGGAAAGTTTTTTTTTAATAAATAGCAAATAGCAGCTTTTATTTGAAACAGAAATAAATGTAACATTGGCCTTGCAGTTACTTTTGATCAATTAAATGCATCCTTTCAAGGGACACCAAAGTCACCTATATAAACAGACAGGCACATTTAAAACAAAATTTGGAAATCTAGTTAAGCTCTGATCAGTATTTTGATGGAGAAAGCAGGTATAAAATTAAATTAAAAACAAGATTAATTATTCTTGAGCAACCAGAGGAAAAAAAGATTGTTTACAACAACAGTCAACGTGACATAACTGCAGCACAATGGTGTGTGGCAAATGATTCAGAGCCTGAGAGAGCACTATTGTTTTTGTCCACTCTCACAGCTCGGGGGCTAAAACGCTCTGTGCATGTGAGGGGTTTCCTTCTTGCTCATTGCAGGGGTCTGAGTCCCTCCCAGCATGCTTTGCTAGTGCCCACAGGGAGGCAGCCTAGGCTGAGAACAGTTATTCGTTATCATTCCCTCCCTCCCTTGCTGGCGTTAGTGGACCCAGATACAACAGCATGTCCCAGTGGCTGCTGAGCCGCAGTGGCCTCTTTTAGTTCTCACACTGCTCAGCTCTTAAAGCTACATGCACCCTCTAATGCATTGGTGCGAACCAAGTAAGAGTCCACGTGTGTGTGAATCATTTAAGAGTCATGCATGAAATCACCCATCCCACCCAAGCACAAGAATTTCAGCTAAAAAAACCCAGTTTTATCTTGTCACAGTGATTGCTCACTTGTATGTTTAGAAACGAACAGCGTGAGCCAATTTTCATGCAATGAAAACCTAATGAGGTCAGTTATTTTGAGGCTGTCGGTCATATTTATACATTACGGTCTGTTTCAAGTGTGCTAAAATGTTTGCATTGCTTTTCATCCTTTTAAAGTCTCAAGTGAAAACTACTAAACTACTACATTTTACAACGCAGACCATTTGGGAAAACGTCTAATGCCTAATGTGAATATTTGTTTGTAGTTTCATTTACATTATATCAATTCATAATTGAGTACGGTGATTAGCCAAACCTATGCTAGTTTACACAACCACATATTATCTACAGCTCTGACAAACCTAAGTGGAAACCACCACACCCATTAAAACAAACGTTCACACCACTGGAAAGCTCTCAGTCAGCTGTATTTAGGTGATTGACCACAAAAAATACCAAGTTGCAATCATTGTTAAAAAAATAAATAAATAAACCTCACCCAAAGGAAACAACTCAAGTAGAGACTAAAAAAGTGAGACAAAGAATATGCTCTAGATTCATTAAATAACCCACTTATACTGTTACATCTATATCTGGCAACTGGCACAGGAAATCAAATACTGTCTATATGAAATGGTAATACTTTTTACAGTAAGGTTAATTTATTAAACATTTATATTAGGTAAATTTAAATGTATTATGAATGAACATGAATTAATAAAATATTTTATAACAATATAAGATTCAAAAGTTAGAATTAACCTATATTAACAAATTTGGTAAAATATAAAAGAATACCTTTTGTAAAGTGTTTAGAAAATTATAGCGTTCATTGTCTTTTTAGCAGATACTCAAGTAACTATTATTTTTAATATGGAAACTGGGGCTCCACAATTATAAACTTATCTTATAACTAATTGTAAAAAGCAAATGTATTGTCTGTTTATTGATCATAATAGGAGTCTTGGCAGGAATTCAGAACTACGGGGTTCAAAAATCAGCATTAAAATTAATTGAGAGAAACATTTTCAGCTTGTTTTGGATATTAAGTTACATTATTAAGAAAGCATCTGCTAAGAGCATAATTGCAAACATCATAACAGTCATTCATGGTAAATGAATGCATGCAGAAAATGTATGAACTTTAGATAATGAGTCAGACTTTGGATCTTTCAGTCTGCATATTTGTGAGTTTTACAAGGTGACAAGAGAGGGTGGGGTTATTGTATATTGGACTTTATACTTAAAATCATATTTTGAGAATCTATTTTTAATTAGTAAACCTAAAACATCTAAAAAATTGAGTTGAAATATAATTGTTCTTATGGTAAAGGTCAAGCATTTCTCCCTTTAAGTGGAAATTATTGCACAAAACAGATTATTCTGCATCACTTTCTCTTGCGTCACACCAGATGAGTACACACATAACAATAGCCTAGTAACTGCCAAATAGAAGAAAACGCTACTGCTGTTAAATGACACATTCACCCTTACTTCATTTCTAATGGCCTTCCTGAAGGAGGTTACATAAAAAGATGAAACCTGAGACAAGACATGAACTGTTTGACCTGACTTTAAGGGCTGTGCATGTAGCCACCCCACTGGAATGTTTATACTTATCACTTTTAATATTGTACCATCATGTCACTAAGGTCATGTCTTCGAAAAAAAAACAAAAAACCTATAACTCAAAAACAAGGCACTTATAATCTCCATAATAGCTTAAAAATGTTTTGTTACTGTCATCTTTTCAGAAGCATTCTTATAGGTTAGAGTACATTAAAGTTGAGTTAAAGTAAAAGAGGTAAGTATGGTCTAGTGTCTGGGCGTACTATGCGTGCAGGGTTAGCAGGCAGCTTGCCCAGAAGAAAGACATGTTACCTGTAAGGTGGGTTAGTATTGCTGTCAAGACATGCTCTGCAAGGTGGTAGGCCTCTGCTACCCAAATGTCGATTGCCTCTACCTCTTTGGGAAGTAAGGCATCAGGCTGATACTTGTTTTGAAGAGTGTGAGAAGATGATGTGATTGGGGCCTCAGGACTAGATGTAGGAAAAAGAGCTTTATCAGGCTTTAGGACAGTCTTCATAATGGGAATATCATTGTCTTCCTCCTCTTGGCTGCTCCCGAGCTCTTTCAAAGCAGAAATTGTGAGGCGCTCCTGCTCCAAGTCCATGATCATTGCTGGGGAGGATTGAGTGGAAGCAGGAGCATCAGATTTGGGATTCTGGTCTATATTTTTGTGTCCGGGACTGGGGACCTCAGGTTCCTCGTCTTGCCGTGACTTAAGACACTCCCTCATGAACTCCACGAAGCTGTCGGTCGCTGCCGTTACTGAACATTCAGCTTCAAGCGTCTCTGTATCGCTCAGGGTCTCTGGCGAATCTGGTCTATCTAAAAGATCTTTGGTGGTCACAACTCGAGGTTCAGACTTGGTTATCACTGCACCCTCAGTAACCTCATTTGCCACAGGGCCAGAAATATCATCACCGATTTTGCTAGACTGCTCATTGTGAAAAGAGGGGAATGGTGCAGGTGAGTTCTCTTGAACTGGTGGCTGTCGATCAATGGACTGGACTGGCAACTCCTCCTGTTCCTGCAAGGCTGAAGCCTTGATTTCTACTGCTGACTTTTGGTCTTCTGAGGCAATGCTTGGCATTTCTTTTTGAGGGAGAAAAGTCTCAATTTTATCAGGAATATCAGATGAAAGGTCAGATAAGGAAGGCTCAGGCACAGATTCATAGTCCAGCCTGCATTCGTTGGATGTCTCGTCAAAATCATCAGTAATATGTTCAAAGGATTCTTGAATGTTGATATTTTGATTATCTGGAAGGCAGCTTGACTTTGATAGCTCTGTTTTCTCAGCTTTACTCTCCTTAAAGTTAGACGAATTCAGTTGGTCTTTTAAAGCAAGCTCTTCACTGGCATAATGATCCAGGTAAGTCTCAACATCACTGGGCTCATTTGAGGGGGAGCTGATGTCAGGGGGAAGGTCTGAAAGTATATCTACAGTCTTGTCAAGGTCTTTATCAAGGGATGACTCTTTAAGGGGTTCAAAGGACACTAAATTCTGAGACATAAGCTCTTGAGAGTCCTCTGAATTCAGGCCTCCGGAGTCCGGAGAGGACTGGAGAAAAATGCCACTTTCATAATCATCTTCAATCACCTTGTGTTCAGGAGAGTGCTCAGCATCAGAGTCGGTTTGATTTGTCTGAGAGGAAATGCCATGGTCAGGTTCACACTCATCTTGTAGAGTTTCCACAGATACTTGTTCTGGAACCTCTGGGGCATGTTGCTCTGGTGACCCTTTGCCATCACCTTGAAATATTTGACACTTTTTATCCTCCTCCTCCTCTTCTCTTTCCACCTCATATGGTTCTTCATCATCACTTAAAACTTGTTCTTCTGTTTCAATAACATTAATAATTGGTACCTGCATTGGCTGTTTTTCAGTCTTTGGAACAGTCTCCTCTTCCATGTGAGTTTTTGTGTTAATGTCATTGTTTCCCATTGTAGGGATGCTCATGGTTTCCTCAATCACTGTATCATCTGACTCCCCAGAACTATCTACCTCTTGGATTTCAGCAGGCTCCAAGTTTCCTTTTGAAATATTGGAATGTTCTGCAGAACTCGGCTCCGTCTGTTGGGACACAGGTGGGGATGGAGACTCAAAATCTGCAGGAGCAGCAGGGGAAGAAGGAAGCTCTTGATTGTCAGGGAATATCTGATAGCCTTGAGTGCTCATATCAGCTTTCTCTTGTTTGTCCCACATATAAGCTGTTGGTAAAAAGTTCAGGTCAAATTCAGAATCTTCCTCAACACTCTCTTGTTTTGATTGCTTGATGTCATCATCCTTTGACTGACTGATGTCATCTGCCACTTTGATAGGACTGTCCATAAACTGATCGGGAACTCCTGCAAAAGGTTCTGGAACTTCTGCTTTATCAACAGTGTTTGGTTTCATCGCTTTGGAAGGGCTCTCTTGCATCACGGGAGAATCATTTCCCTCATCAAGATCAGGATCTTCAATGTTAAAGTCTGGTGCTGGAGGTAAGTGAGCTCTCATCCAGTCAGCGGTGTCCTCAAAGTCACTTCCACGCCTCTCCTCTCCAAGCACTTCAAAGGGTGATTCTGGAGATTCCTGCTCACTCGACATGGTCCTTTTCTGAAAGGGCGATTCTGGAGATTCCTGCTCATTTGGCATGGACCTCTTCTGAAAGGGTGATTCTGAAGATTCCTGCTCATTTGACATTTTCCTTTTCTGAAAGGGTAATTCTGAAGATTCCTGATCATTTGATGTTGTCCTTTTCTGAAAGGACAAGCGGGAGGAAACTCCATGCGATTCAGTAGGGGACTTCTCATAGTGACGCTCTTTAAAATGTGGAAAACCCCCATCACTTCTATCAAAATCATTCTGCTTTGCAGCTAAAGCTTCTAGTGCTTTGATTCTCTCAGACACTGGGGACGTCTTTATAGGGGAGTCCTGCTTTTGAGAGCCCAAAGATGAATCAAAAAGCTCCCGTTTCTCTTTGAAGGTACGATCTATGTTGTCACCAGGCGATCCTGAGGAGTCAATTCCATAAGCAACTGGTGAAAAGGAACTTGACTGAGAAGAAAAGCGAAGAGATGTGGCCAAATTCTCTGAGGGTTTGTCAGAGCCCAGTACCACTCTTTTGTCTGCATCCATCATGCAGCAGGAAAGAGGAGGAAAAGGAGTGTTGGAAATAAAGATCAAGGCATACTCTACCTTAATTCCGATTTGCTAAAGCAGGGGAACATGCTGAAGCTCAGGTTTGTTTAGGTTTGTCTAAAACAAATTAAGATCAATTACTTTTTAGAGCCAAAGATCCCAACAACTTTAGCAATCAGCAGCTACATTGGAACTTTATGGAGCATTCCCAAGGTGCTTAACTTGCTTGCATCCATTTAACTGAAGCTAAAGCGATCATGCACACACTGCATGGTCCCACATATTAATGGATGGAGTTTGATGTCTGCATGCCAGCTTGACAATGTGCTGATACCATTAAGGAATCTCAATGACACACACAAGGCTTCTTAATGGTTTTAATGTATTGGTTCTGTTAGGGCAGATTTACACATCTGTTTAATTCAGATGACATCCACAATCAAACAACACCCCCCAAAACAAAGAAACAAATAAAACAGACAAACAAAAAGAAGTACTCAACTCCCTCAGTAAAATTACTAAAGAATTAAATTTATTAAACAATTAAAGCACTGTTACTGTGGATTCTACTAGAGGACGGTCTAAACTATGCCTCAACTATCAAACCATCTCAAAAGAGAGATGACAAAGAAATCAAATTATGGTGCAGATGACATAATGAGGCCAGAATTATAAGAGCACAGGGAATACAACAAAGTGAATGCTGGACACATGCGGAAAAAGGAAATTCTGACCATTTTACCATGCAACACAATGGCTGTGTCTGAAAGTGGAACAATTCTGCCTTCACAGGCACTATGTGGAGGTAGGCACATCTGTGTACAATGTTTGTGTCACATAAGCTAAACAATATTTATATTTAAGTCTAATAATTTCTCCTGACTCTCAGGTGATAAAACAGGTTCTAGAGGGACCACAGTTCCCTCCGTAACATGACACACAGTCACTACCACATTCATCTCAATCGTTTTGTCCCTTTACAAACCTGCTATTTCCTGGTTTTACTTTAAGATATAATCTTTAAATTTGCATGCTGTAGGCTACATTTCTGCTACTTAAAAAAACTTGCACTCCAATTTTCAAATGGAGCGCCAGTTAATACACAGAGCCGTAGATCACTGAAAAGCTACCCCAATGAATCACCCGCAAAACTGAACCCGATATTGCGTAGCTTGTCAGTGATCTACGGCTCTGTGTATTAATTGGTGCTCCATTTGAAAACAGGTGGAGATTTACCGCTAATCAAAGAACCGGCTTTACTGAGGAGATGCGCTTAATATCGATATAAATATATCGCCCAGCCCTAACTGAAATTAATTTCCTCAAGATAACAGGCTTCTAAACATTGAAGGGATACCTATGGTATCTGAAAACTTCAACAGGGTCAGGGATTTACTCAAAACCTACTTTAAGCTAATACTTCCTACATATAAATACTATAATGATCAAAATCCTGAAAGTGAATAGACGAGAAACAAAAGAACAAACAAACACAAACAAAAAGACTGAAACTTGAGGATTTTCTCTTACTTTGTGGTATAAGACAACATGCAAAATGCATGGAAAAGCAGGTGAAGAATCAGCCGCAGCAGTCATGGGGATCTAACCCCGAGCAGCGTCCTGTTGCTAGATCCCTCCCCAGTGGCGCTCTACCTTCAGGACCAGTGCGGTGTTGGGGGTGTAGCTCCAAACATGGCTTGTTGTGGGGGAGGGGGGACATCAAGGACAAGAATCCTCTGGGACACCAACCTGATCCATTTTTAGGATTCTGCTCTCGCACAAAGTGAACTTGAACTTCTCTGCTATCTTAAAATAAGGTGGCAATCTTGGGATTAAGCTGGACCCAGAGTAACGCTGACCTAAATTATGTTTGCAGTGGGTACAGACTGGAGCCGATTGAAT